>JADRCD010206360.1:0-16775 GCA_019843815.1 Montemys delectorum
ATATATATATATATATATGTATATACATACATATATAGATATATATATATAGATATATATATATATACATACATATATATACAACAATAAAAATGAAAGAAAAAAGTCATGAATTTCAGTGAGAAGAAGGGTAGAGCATGTGGACCAGTTTGAAGGAAAGAAAGGGAGGGGTTAATGGGTGTAATTATATTAAAATCTCAAAAAAAGATTAAAAAAACATTTTAAAATGTAATGTAATGGGCTTATTTTGGCTCACAGTTTCAAGTGGGGAAGTCATATCAGGAGGAATTTGAGGGAGCTGGGCACATGAGTGACATGTTTGCACTCATGAAGCAGCAAATAATACCTGAGTTCAACTCTCTCTTTGCTATACCATCCAGGATCCCGACCTAGAGAATGACACCATCCACAGTGGGCGGGTCTTCCCATGTCAGTTAACCTAATCATGATCATCATCTGCTGAAAGCATGCCCAAAGGTCCATCTTGCAGGTAATTCCAGACAACATCAGGTTGACAAGATTAACAACCACACTTTCTGGTAAGTCATACAGAGTGCACATCAGGGCTAATGAGAGTGTTCTACCCATGCCTTTTGTTTTGACTTGGATTTTTGGATGTGTGTGTGTGTGTGTGTGTGTGTGTGTGTGTGTGTGTGTATGTGGTTTTTGTTGTTGTTGTTATTTATTTCTTTGTTTGGTAGGAGGAGAATTCAAACCCATCTAGAGGGTCATGAGTAGTTGGTACATGAGATTTCTTCTCTAACTCCGTTGTACATCTTGGAGCCCAGGTCTCTCATCTCATTTTCTAAAGATAATATATGTGGGATAGAAAAGGCTAGGATATTTTGAGGTGCTGGTGGTTATGACTCTCGCAGGAAAAGTAATGTGCGACATGCTATGTGCTGTTGATAAGTACTCTTTACTAAAAGGCAATGGAGAGGGTACAGGGTGTGGATCTAATAAATATGAGTTCTTGTGGCAGAAGTTTACAGAGCTGGTCCTGTAGGTGAGGGTACATAGTCCGCCATTGCAGGCACGTAGCTAGGGTTCTAGAGGACCACATTCCTATCAGTGAGGCTATCTTGCCTATCTGGCTCAGCTCACAGAAGCCTGAAGAAGATGGGGGGGGGGCAATAAAACTTGCATTCTCCAATCTTATATCTAAGTAGCTTCTGAATAGATATTTCTGGGCCTCTGCTGTCTGGTCGGCATGTATTGCAACTCCTTGTTACTGTGGCAAAGGAATCTTACAAAAAGCACTTAAGGTTACAGCTTTGCTTACAGTTCAGGGGTATGTGGCCCATTGTAGTTGGGAAGTGTAGAGGGCAGGAAGCGAGACAGCCAGTAACCTTCCATCTGTAGTTCAGGAGCAGCCGTGAATGCATGCTTTTTTGACTTCTTTTTTATGAGGTCATAGCTTGTGAAATGGTCTCACCCTGATTGCAGGTGGATTTTCCTACATTCACTAGTCTAATCTAGAAACTCCCTCTCATAGGTAAGCTTAGAGGCTTGTCTCTTTGACGTCAAATTGACAATCATCATTAAGCATCACAGTAGGTAATTTATGTTTGGGTTAGGGGTAAGCTTTCCAGAGATTTAAGAAGCCTTAGAAGATGAAGGAAAGTATTAATTTTTTAAAGTAGTATTCATCTGTGTGAATTTATAAGTGAGCGTCAGAAGGGACCCGCTGTACCACTGTGTCCTTAGTTGACATTATCAGAAGGTATCACATAGAAATATTCTACTATCCCCAGCAATGTCCAGCAGTGCTGCAGAGGACAGGGGCATAGCTTTTCCCAGAAGTGTGGAATAATTCACAAGGCTTGTTTGCTATTCATACGGAGAACATTAATAACACAAGACTCCGAATCCCTGCCTTCTCAAGGCTGGAGCCCAGCTAACGGGATGGCTCCTTAGTTTGAGGGCGCCATCCCCTCCCTCTCTTTGGGTAAAGAAAAGAATTGATTAAAAATGAACTCTTATCCAAGAACAACAGGTCTGTGAAAACACCTGGGCTCTGTAGAGATTAAATGATAACCAATGACTTGGAGACTGCTCTGGGGAAAATACCTTCATTTATGAAAATGAAATTATGTGTCGCCAAATTTATAGCAGGTAGGCGACTGACAGGGATTGGGGGACATATTATATCATGATCTCTCTCTCTTACACACACACATGCACACACACATATGCATACATCATGCACATGCACACATGCATATACACAAATAAATGCAGGCACGCAAACTTTATGCTTGATGACATGTGTTTGGGGACTGCTAATGTTTGAACCTGTATGTATGCACCAAATGTAATTTCATGCATAGCTTTCCCACCTAAATGACACCAAGTTCTCTGGTTTCTTGGCTGCTGTCTGGATCCATGGGTCTAGCATGTGTGAAAATGCAAGGATTTCAATGCTCAAGAACTGTTGCTAAGTAAGAGTAAGCCCAGCAGCTATAACACATTCAATTTCTATTATGTTCTCCAAACATCCAGCCTCATTACAAATTTTCCTATTTATCATCCTCCCTTTTGGTGAGCCACACAGAGAAGAGTGGCTAACTAATTGAGTTTGTAAGCCGTTTGTCACTAAGTGTGATTTAAATGTAATTTTTCTCTCCTCCCTCCTTAAGACTGGATATTACCAAACTTTTCATCCTGCCTACTTGATGGATGACACCACATCTCAGTGTTTAATTTACATTTCTCTAAATGAGTAATGTCCAGTAATTTTTTTATGCTTGGTAGTCATTTCTATTTCTCTTTCAGTGACTTATTTGAGGTATATCCTTCTGTTATGCTATAATATTATAAGCATGGATCATCATTCTACCAAATATGATAACATTTGACTTATAAAGTTTTGTATATGTGCCTCATAAGCCTGTGTATGCCTAATTATTTTCTTAAAGCTGTATAGGAATGTAGTAATGGTTACTTCTGGCAGCTACATTGTAACAGGGAATGGGGGAAAGAGGGAAATACTTATATTTTTACTCTTCCTTTGCTGTACCTATGTACATAAGTTTCTTTTGAATAGTTCTCATTGGCAAACAATTATATATTATATGGGGTACAGTATGCCAGGTTTTGATGAATGTTTATACTATAGAGTCTACGTATACATATTTCTATGTGTATTGCAATCATTACTTTACATTAAAAAGTAAATTATGAAATAATTTGCTTTTAGCATGGGAATAATAGAAAAGTGGCTATGTGAGTCACATGCCAGTCATTCTACAATCTTTATGGATTAGACATCACTAATGTCAGTGAGCCAGAGACTTTAGTGCCTCTAAGGAAGAACAGAGGCTGAGGAAAGATGAGGTGTTCTATGCAAATACAATTCCAAACTTATGGTACTCTGGTGGCCTATTGACTGGTGTGCGGATGGTTCTTTTGTCCAGAAGTGACTCCTTGTACAAACTGGGAGAGGATAAAAGGAAGAGCATGGAGAATATGACAGTGACAGCTGCCCTGAGAGCCGGAGGACCACCGCAAATCAGGGTCCTGCTCTTTCCATTATGAAAAGGAGCAGAGTGCTGGCACACGCCTTAATCCCAGCACTTGGGAGGCAGAGGCAGGCAGATCTCTGAGTTCGAGGCCAGCCTGGTCTACAGAGTGAGTTCCGGGACAGCCAGGACTACATAGAGAAACCCTGTCTCGAGAAAACCAAACCAAACCAAACCAAACCAAACCAAACCAAACCAAACCAACCTGGCCTTCAATTGAGAGATGCAAAACTCCTCCATGCTTGTGATTAGCTCCTCCCACTTCTCTGATGGATGCAGCCTCCAGTTCCTTTTGCTCCCAGGCAGGTGTTATTCTGAAGCTGGGGAGCCAATGCTGTTTCAAAGAGAACTTGCATATGATTTAGAAGTCACAATTGCAAGTGCCTTCTTTTACTCATGATGCCACTTGACTCTCTTCTAATGGAGCAGGGGGGGTCTCCTTTCAGAAATGACAGTTCTCCTTTCTGAAGAAGTCATCTGAATTTGGTGGTTGTGCCTATAAGGCAAGCTGGAGTTGCTCTTCTAAAAGCAAGACAGTGGTCAGAAAGAGATGGTGGAGAAGGGGATCTGTAACCCATCCCGTCAGCTCCCTCACATGGTCCTTCATTGAGTGGATGACAAGCAACAGTGAAGAGCCACAAACAAGTTGTTTTTCATCACTAAAACATTTAATATTGTAAATAAAAGCAAGCAATTTTTTCATGTTATCTTTTGAAAGATCTCTAGATGATTTGCAGACTGCAACTGAGCCTGACATGTTAGTGAGATATTGGAAATATCAATACTGGGATCAGCTATGTACTGTTTGATTAGCTGGTCCAAGGAAGAACTCTGAGCCACAGGCACAGGAGAACAAACACCAAACTATAGCATCTATAAAATCGTGGTCTCATGTCTATATGATGGAGCACATGGGTCTATGTGAATGCTTGGAAAGGAACAAAGGTTTTGGTATTATTTTGTTTGTTTGTTTTTATTTGTTTGTTTTTTCGAGGCAAGGTTACTCTGTGCATCCCTGGCTGTCCTGGAACTCACTCTGTAGTCCAGGCTGGTCTCAAACACCTGCCTCTGCCTCCCAAGTGCTAGGATTAAAGGTGTGTGCCACCACTGCCCTGGCCAAAAGTTTATTGCATAAATCATTTGATTTATACTGCAACATTAACAAACTACTTGCCTGCAGAACTTTTAATACAATATCATGGTTTGACAGGCTACTATGGGGGTATTTAGTGTGTGTGTGTGTGTGTGTGTGTGTGTGTGTGTGTGTGTGTAAAACTTTATTTTATGGAAAATTCTTCTAAATTTAATATTTACCTCTACTCTCAGGCTTTTCCCCTACCATATTGTGTTTGGGCTTAAGATGATATATGTCAAGTGTGCCAAGAAAATTCTATCATATCTTTCACTCAGATTCAATTTCCATAAAACATTTGTAAGAGTTCTGGTTCTGAATATCATAGTACAACTGTATGGGACTGTATGAGTACAAATATAAATCTGTCAAGGAAAATAGTTTGAGACAGGAATTTAATATGTAGCACAGGTCAATCTCAAAATTTTGATCCTTTTACCTCAGCCTCCTGAGTGCTAAGATTATGAACATATGTTGTCATGCCTGTTAAACTTTTCTTTAATTGCTATAAACTGTTGTTTTTATACTCACAGGTAAGTGTAGTCTTCATTCATCAAGAAAACTCTTTACAACAGACAAGGGACCACTATAGAAAACCACAACCAGACAAAATACAGAGTTCTAGAGCTCAATCATAGTGGATACATCTGTAGAACATTCCCTCATCTAAGGCTAATGAAACATTCAGGAAGAAGGAGCAGAAAGATTGTAAAGACCAGAGGCTCAGAGTGTTTGCCCTGTTTAGAGTCTGTGGAACACCCTGACTAACTCACACCCTTTCCATTTCTCGCTATGCCCTCTCCCTGTGTGACCTTTCTCCTTATGCCTGCCCATCTGCTAACCTGGGAGAATCTTTGTGTCCTTTGCTGTCTTTCTGTGTAATTGTTCTTGTCTGAAAGGTTTATGATAATCTAGTAGCAAATTGTAGTGACAACACAATGGCTAGTGTGACAAAATGACTAGGAATGCATCCACTGTTTAATTGTATTAACAACGAGTTTTAAAACACCCTGAGATGCTCATTCGTGAAGGCTATGAAGGTCTCCAACAAAAGCTTGCTTCTGCACTGCTCCCCATGCCTGGTTATAGAATGTAAGACAGGAGACCATAAGAGCCTCAAATCACAAACTCTAGGAATAGATGTCACTGAAACAATCATCCTCATCTTTGGATGACAAGAACAGTTTGTGAAGTTACAAAGTCAAATCAGACTCTGACTAGTTAAGGTTGAGGCTAATGTCTGTAGTCTACAATGCATTAAAAAATTCCCTATTAACCAGAAGTAGATCTTTCCCTCATATATTTACTCAAATTAAAATAGATATGAATTTCTTGGAAAGCTCTAAAGTGAGAAACTTGTATGAACATTTCAATATAAAACAAATGCTCTGGTCCTTACACACACACACACACACACACACACACACACACACACACACTCGGAGTCACATGTAAACACTGTAATGATGCCTTGCACAGGATATCCTTAATCATTATACAGAACTAAAAGCACTTCTACCTACTCTATGGCAATGACCTCGGACAACACAATCCCTACCATATATAATGGGAAGAAGCAGACATTGCCCTACTATATGACATTTTTATAACATTTGGCTGTACTCCCTTTCCCTGATCATCTGGAGAGTTTGCATTGAAGCTAATCCCGATGCTGATTTGAATATATTTGATTCATGGGGCCTTTTGGAGCTCCGCAGCCTGGACTGACCATCCATCTCTGTCTCTACTAGTTGTATGATACTGAACCACTCACCAAATCTCTATACCGTTTTACCTTATGAAAAAGTAGAAATAACAGGTTATACCTTACAGGGCCGTCCATAAAATTAAGTAAGTCCACTGGTTCATAGTGCATAAACGAGGGTCATGTGTTAAACCTTAAAAGTGAATCAGCATTGTTGTTGTTGTTATTACCATATTGCACTATTTTTTTTAAAAAAAAATTAGACTGATATTCTTTTATGCCGTGGGGGAGCACTAAAAGTATAGACTACAACTTCAAAAGGCTCCTAAAAGGCCAGTGTTCAGTGTTCTATAACCCTTGCTTGGATAAATTCTTCCTGTGAATGTTTACTATGTGTTTATCACTTTCATGTTTGTGGATTTGGACTTGATTTATTTTAGGCTCTGAGAAGCACTTACAAGTACCTAAAAAGAAAAATTACAATTTTAGTTTGTTCTGATCAGAATTCGGAGATTTTAAACTTACTTGAATTATAGGCTTAAATGGTAGGTAACATATAACAACATATTCCTTTATATAATTCCTGCATAGATGTTGTTACATTCTAAGCACAGGGACAAGGGAATGGTGATTTTATACATATTTAGAGATAGCTATGCCATAATTTGATGAATGTGTATTTTGGAGGTTTCAATTATTCAGTGATCAGATATTATTTTAAAACTAAACAGTCGTCACTTGAAAATTTACCTCAAATATGTAATAGGCTTCGAATACATTGCTAAGATTTAACTTTCAAAATTCTCATTTCAAATAATCTGATATCAGAATTTGAATCTAAACTAATAAACAACATGCTTCATTTCAAGTCATAGCATAGTCTGCTTTTGACAACAGGACAGGTGACAGCTGACCTTAACTTCGGAGGAAAGAAAATAACAGCATTCAGACACTTCCCACGGAAAATGTACTGTGTAAGACCGTGTGTTTAGGACAAATGTGGAGCGTACATGCATGCTTCATCAACTACTGCCCTGGAGGGATGCTCATGTCTAATTACTCTCAGGAAAAGTGAGTCAGGGGAATGCAAAAGAGATGCTAAGCCAGTCAAATAAATGATGGTATATTTACCATTGAGAATCTTATTTAGCATTTAAAAATTATGTTTGGAAGAATATGTACAAGCATGGGAAATGTTTACCACATATTAAGTGAAACCAATATCATAGCATTTAAATCTATTAACTATCTTCTTTGTGCTTTTACTCTTAAGTGCTGGCCTTAGACTATGAGACAATCATGCAAAGCATCACCATCTCTGGGATATGCTATCACCAGGGTTTTTAATGTATGGATATTTTATATCTGTGGCTTTAAAAATCCCTACAATGAGTTTGGACTCCTAAGGGAAAATTGGTGATATCCAGGATGATTGAGTGGAAGAGATTCTCAGAACACATGGGAGCCAAGATGTCACCAAGCTGCATTAGCAATAAAAACAGGAAAGAGTTTTATAAAGTTTTGTAAGTTAGTATCTCTAACAATTATCTACCTGTGCTAGTAAGATAAGATACAGAACCTACAATTTAGAGAGCATTTGAGGGAAGTCAATGCAGATGTCATATTACAAGGATAGTTTTATTATTCCTCATTTCACCATTGGGAGGCAGAAATCCTCTCACCCTTACTTTGGAATAGACAACATACTAGGGTAAGACTTGCTTTGTCAAAAGTCATCCTATTGGTACCAAGTACAACAGAGGTTCAGCCCCAGTGTAATATCTCACCCCAGTATTCTAATAACTACATCAAAATGATTACATCAGATTTATTTTTCATATAGGGTGTTAGATCCTCCAAAGAAATTTAATGACAGCAACACATAGACTTGTCCGTGCATGCCCATAGATTTGAGAATGGAATGTTATTTATATATGCATATTCCTCATCAGACTAAAGAACTTTTTTATTGGCTTTTGCTTGGAAGATAGAGGTGTTCATCCTTTTGCTTGTAACAACCACACCGATGGTAAATTGTTTCCAAAATCAAATAAACTTGTCCTAAGAGTAAAATATTGCTGTCATAGCTTTATCATCTAACACAAAGACAGAGCTAAATGCCATTTCTTCTACTGTCAGCATAGCTAGTACACTGTACGCCATGTTTTTTCATGCAAAATCTGAAGGTAATTCCATCCTAGGTCAACAGTGACAAAAATTAACTAGAATTGGGATGGAGATTTATAGTTAACAACCTCAATGCTTTCTTTGGCCAAGAACTGAAGAGACTATGATAGCTTTATGCTGTAGAATGCCTTTGCCTTCTTGGATCAAGAACTTTCTCCTAGAAAAGGTCAACATAGGCTAGCCTTCTGCCTTTTGCTCATTAGCAGTGCCTCGTGGTATTCACTGTGACATGGATGTAGAGTCACAATACAATTGAGTTGACCTCAATATCATTGATATTACTGTTCTATATGTATTTGGGGGGAGTCCAGTGTATTATAGATGCTTAGTAGTATTCCTTGGTCTCTATCCACTAGAAACAAATAGTTGAAATGCTCCCCCTACTTTGATAAGTAACTGGAATAAAAATGTCTCCAGATATTACCAGATGAGTCCTGGAAGAAACTGTTCTGGTGCAGAACTGATTGTACTGTTTTCTCCAACTTGGCTTACTCCCATCATTTGAGACAAAATTGGCTTTCTTGGGATTGGAAGTACAGCTGTACTGGTCGTGTAAGCTTGTCCCTATGGTTGTAGTTGACCAGGCAAAAGTTGCCCTCTTGATCCAAGCTGGACCAATATATTCTGTTGTCTCAGAAATCATATTTACAGAATATTCATTAAATATTCTTTATTGAAGCTTTACTCTCATGCAAGTGAGATCAGAATAGCACCTTTTCCTCATTTCATTCATGAGAGTGTGCATATAAATGCTTGAAGAGGGAATTGAGCTCTACGAAAGAGAATGAAGTAAACAAAGATCAGAAATCAAAGGAAGACTATGGTTAGCAGCTGCCTTATAAATTCCCTGTGGTTGGTTAATGTAGAATTCTTTCACTTCCTAAAATATCTTATATTTTCTTTACCATAGCTCTCTCTCTAATTGCCTACTTATCCATAAAGAAAAACACAAAGTAAAATCGTATCTAGAAAGTGTCCTCACCCTGCATATCTAGAGAAGGAAGAGTAGGCCTAAGCCAAGAGATGGAAGTTCTCAGCACTGCTCTATGACCTTGTACAAATGGATCAGTTCCCTGAGTCCTAATTCTTTTGGTGAAAAATTAGGAGATTCAATCGCACCTACACTGTAAAATTATGGTAATTGCACAGGTTTACTGCATGGCCACAGCATATAAGACTATTTTAAAGGTGGCAACAAGAATTGGGATTAAAGTCTGTTGCCGGGTGGTGGTGGCACATGCCTTTAATCCCAGCACTTGGGAGGCAGAGGCAGGCAGATTTCTGAGTTTGATGCCACCCTGGTCTACAGAGTAAGTTTCCAGAACAGCCAGGGCTACACAGAGAAACCTTTTCTCAACCACTCCCCCCCCAAAAAAATTCTGTTATACTGGCCTTAAAAGTCAGACAAGAAGTGATTTTCAAAGCATGTATCAGAGGGATTATCCTAATGTTATTGCTCTGTTTCTTTATGTTTGCATTGGGAAGAAAAAAGAGCCTCCTCTGGTATGCAGCCTCTGATGATTTGTGTGTTTGTCTTCATGTTCTGGCAACTTACCTTTATATGGAGGAGGGTAGACTGGTGTAACCAATAGGACAGTGACAAAATAATGAAGGATAAATTTTAACATAAAAGACATTGGAGCTTGTGTGCTTTTCTTATAGATGGTCTGAGAAAACCTAATATCACGTTGTAAAGATACCAAGATTACAATGGAGAGGTCCGCATGGAGGAGAACAAAAGCCTTTGCCAACAACAGTACAAGCAAGCCATTGCAAAGCTGTTCCCCACCCATAGTCACCATTTTAGATCTCAACTGCAGCTACACATGAGCTTTGGAGCCAGGATCTCCCAGCTGAGTTTAATTCTTGATCTGCCAGCATGGTAGGATAAGATTTAGAATTTAAATTCAGTCTATTATCTGAGACAAGGTTTTGCTTAGCCCATGTTGGCCTTGAACTTCCTATGTAGCCAAGGATGACTTTGATCCCCTGTCTCTACCTCTTAAGCACTGGGATTACAAACATTCACAACCAAACCAGGGTTATGCCCTGCTGAGTACTGAACCCAAGACTTTTACACATGGTAGGCAAGCATTCTCCCAATTGAAGTACAGCTCTCACCCAATGTTTTGTGTTTTCAGCTATGATATTTGGGTGTCACTTATAACACAGAAATAGACAACTCATATCACACTAGTAGGATTTTTGGTAGCATTAAATAAAATCATATGAGCAACATGTACCAGATTTTGACACATAGGAGCACTCAAAGCAAGCGTGATCATTACACATATACGCATAGCAGCTAGAGTAATACCTGGCTGTGCTCACTAAATATCTTTTAAATAAATATTAGGTACTGTCAACTTCTGTATCATTAACACCATCACCATCCTATATAGTCTCAAGCAAAATCACTTTCCAAGTAAGTTGGAAACCACACATTTCTTGCCCTAAAATTCTTTTACTTTAATTTTTTAAAAAAATATTAAAATAATGCTATATGATCCCTCTCCCAAGCCATATGTGTGTGTATGTGTGTCTCTATGTGTGTGTGTGTTTGCTGCTGTGACTAGGTAATTTACAAACATAAATTAATTTCCATAGTTCTAGAAGCTTGGACTTATAAGATCAATCCATGAACATCTGGCAGAGGCCTTTGGTGGTACATCCCCACACAGTGGGAACCTGAAAAAGAAGGGCACAACAAGAGGCTGAATTCACCCATTCAAATGGCATTAACCTCATGTATAATGGTGCAGCCCTTACGACTCAGTCACTTCCCTGAGGCCTCACCTTTCTGCACCCAATGGCAGTTTGCTTTCAACATGGGTTTTGGAGTAGACATTCAAGCCTAATACCAAAGAAACCAAAGTTCATGTCTATGCTGAGTTCCAGCATTTGACTGAATAACACTTTAGATATGCCTCCAGCATGATCCAGAATCACAGTTACTTTACACAAGAAAACACATTGTATGCAGTGACATCATGAATGAACACCTATTTGAGAGTGCTAAAAGTCCATTGCTCACCATCCACACAGGAAGGTCGGTTTCTTGTTGTCCCGGCCACTTTCCCAGGTAGACAGGAACACTTCACTGTTTGTGACCGCTCCTCAATGCGGTTCTTGTTACAACACCTGTGGGCTGCGATCACTTCACAGGTCCCTCCTTCTGGCAAGAGAATAAAAAGAGGACCGTCTATTAGCCCTAATCCAAGGGTTACTTAGACATATAAGAATATACAGACAGGTTTGGAGAAAAGGACGGAATTAGAGAGGGATTCTCTCTACAATTGCTGAAGAGCTCTCTTTCATGATCCGTACAGTCTCAGAGAACACAGGCATCTCACTGCTGTACTGAAAACAGTGAAGAACACCATTGAATTAATGGGCATCTCAAGATGTGACTATTCTGGGCTGGATGTAATAGAAATCAGCGAAGCAGCAAATGCCTGCAGCTAAAATGCCAAGTAAAGAGACCACCTGATTTAGATGCACTGTACTGTGCACTCTTACCTGTTCTATGTGCATTTAAGATTCTCTGAACATCCACTACTGATGAGCAAAAGAACGCCAGTGATGCAGAACCCACAGTGCTAGGAAAGTGGCCAGGATACTGTTCTCCTTCCCATTGCCTGTCCATGTCAAGGAGCTGAATGAAAATCTAGTCTGGAATCATTGCCAAACCCAGGCAGCACACACAAATGAAAGGTAGAATTTCTGAAGGAAATGATATGTGCTTTCCATGGCATGGCGAGCCACAGGATTTCATTTAAGTTGTTAGGGCTCTCCTAGGCATGTATCCAAGTATATGGGCAGCCTAATGGATTCCACCCTGTACTAGCTGCTGCATAGATAAGCTGGGGGCTCAGTAAATGTTGGTGAATATCAAGTTATTCCTTTGCTTTGGATATTTTTGTGGTTAAGCTGCCCATAAATTAGTCATCTTTTTCCATCAGCTTTCCAAATTACAGCTATTCATTGCCATAGCTAGCTTACAGTTGGTCAAGAACTTTAATGGTCTTGAACTCTAATGACAAGAATCCGTTGAACAAGTGGTCAACATGTTGCTGTGTTATAAACTTTCAGGGAAACATATACTATCAGATATATAGAAGACATGTAAGGGCATATAGGAAAGCGCGAAACAGAAAAACAAGGGAAAGGGGAAACTTAAGGCAATTTGCTCTTTTAGAACTTAGTAGCAACACTGTGCTTTATGTACAGTGGGACAAGAGCATGATGGGGTTCCCTCCCGTCAATAATTGGAAAGTTTAGAGACAGTTTGTTGCCTGGGATCACTAGGGGGAGCAAGATGCTACTTGCATCCTATGGGGAGAGAGCAGGGATGTCATTAAACATCCCACAACACTCCATGACAGCCTGCTGCAGCAAGGGAGAGCCTGGCACAAAATAGTAACAGGATTGAGAAACCTTTGTCTACCTTTGAAGAAATCTACCCAAGTGACCCAACATAAGGTAGCTAGTTCTGTCTTCCGAACAAGAGAAGGGAAGAGTCCAAAGCTTAGCTCAGTTAATTTTCATTTGAATTTTACTGTCTCCTTAGTATGTGAAGTTCTTAGTTTCCTCATCTCTAAAGTGGGAATAATAATAACCACCATATCTGCAGGAGAAGCTGTGTGGATAGAAACAAGGGAGCATACTGTAACCAGGGGTTACCAGTGAGCCTGATACATGATCAAGAGCCTACAACAATGCCACCTAGTTGTAGAGGGGATTTCTGTATGGACATTCCTCTCTTTTTGTTTCTTGTTTGGTTTTGAAAATGGTGAGGACTAAAGCCAAAACCTTGTACATTTCAAGTTCAACTACTCTCTTTTCTGTCTAGGCGTGTATGATCTCTCTTGAAATAGTGCCTCTTAGCTCCTACATACCATCATCACGCCAGCACATATTAAAAGCCACGAAGTCCCATCTTTTAATGACAATCCATCCAACTCCACCTTCCTCCAAAATGCATGCACACACAAATTTGGAAAGAAGGAAGGTAGGAGAAGAAAGAGAAGGGAATACATGCATATATAGGCAATAATACATACATATGTCTGTGAGTGTGTGCTTACATGTATGTGTGTGTACGCATGGGTGTATGTGAGACAATCCCCACGAGTTTTCTTTAGAGCACAATGTCAAGATCAATTCCTTAGAAAGTGCCTCATCACCTCCACAACTATTTGTTCTCTTAGTTCCCCATGCATTTCCTAGTACCTGGTAGTTAGTGATTTTTGCCCTTTCCAGCCAAGCTGTAAACTAAGACAGGATCAAAGTTATTGTTTATTTCTTCTTAGACATACCAACATGGAGGATGTATAGAAGTCTTTTCTAAATGACTGAGTAAAATATATGAATTAACTAACATTAATAGCAATAGTGTAAGTCCCAGGTTTGGTAAACAGGTAGAATAAGAGATGAATTTGTGTATGGAGACTCCATAGAATATTTCCAAGATTCCAAGTTGAAAGATGAGGCTGTAATGGCAGTTATGAAGAGCAGGCCTCATAATAATATGACAACCTGAGGCATCTTTTAAAAAACCTCATTTTACTAATATAAAGTAACTTTAGACTTTCAGAAAATTTATGAAGATGGTATCAAGACTCCCCAAATATGCTACACTTTCCTGCTTATATTATCTAATTATTGATATCTTCTATAATGCATTTGATGTTGATTTTCCCCTGGCATTATGATCCAGTGCTACAGCACCTGCCTGCTTGATATGTTCTGGCTTTGATGGCTGGGAGCACTTTCATTGGCTGGTGCATCACCTTGACATATGGTAAACACTGTACGTTTGCTGGGCTTTCATTTGGGGCACTCCCTTACTTTCTGACTCCTCAAGCTAATCCAGGATCACACTCTCTAACACATTTGCATTAACCAAATTCTAACCTCTGTTAGACTTCCTTAGTTTTAAGCTTTTCTACTCCAGGGTCCAATGAGACAGACTACATTGTGTTCATTTCCCTTGTCTCCCTGGGTGTCTCGTGGCTGTGACATTTTCTCAAACATTCAATTGCTTTTTGATAACCTTGACATTTGGGGGTAGACTGGTGAGGCATTTTGCAGTGTCTTCCATTTGGGCTTTGTCTGCTTTTCTTATGACTAGAGCAAGGTTATGTGTTTTGGGAGGAAGATTGGAGAGGTAAATCCACTCTGGTCCCATCCTATCATAGGTATACACAAACAATCAGCTTTGACTTATTGATGCTGAATCTGGTCCCAGGTTGATGCAGTAGTTGTCAGATTTTTCCATTGTTACTGTATTTTTCCTTACTTCCCCCTTTGTAGTATACTCCTTGGAAGGAAGTTGCTGTGAATAGCCTACCCTTTCCACCCTTAGAAACTGAGGAGTTACAGTCTGGGCCTTGAAACTATGAAAATGAATAAAAGTATTCAGAATTCTTCTGCATGAACTTGATCTCTTTATCTCCATTTTCATATACTTATTTATATCTATGTATACTCATGTATTTTAATTATTCATGGTATTATAATATAGTATGAGGTCATTTAATTGCTTCAAACATCCTAGCTTTCATTATTGTAAGGTTTCTTTTGGCTTCTATGTCTCTTTGCCACAGTGACCGTTGTAAGCTTGCTTTTTTTTTAAGTCTTTATTCTGAACACTTCCTCACTTCCTGGCTCTTCAAGATGCTCTAGAATGATCTTATACAAGTCATTGTTAATGGTCATTGTTATAATTGACCGTTTCTCCAAAGCAATGATTGGGGCATTTCAGAAATATTCTATAAACAATGAACTAAGGCTTCTAGGCCAGTGAAGACAAGATTAAAGTGGAGGGGGCTCCTCATCCTTCTCCCAGGAGAGTCATTCCATTGCAGTGTGGCTTGAATAGCCATTTGGAAAGACAATGGCCAGTTCCCATGTGGGTGTTGCTTCAGTGCCCTCTCTTTGGCAGCTATGTACAAGAGGAATTGGAGAAGAAAAAGTGGCCAGGCAGGCAGGAGGCACAAACATCACAGCACAATACTGTGCAGCAGCAAACAGCAAAGTTTGAACTTGGGTGGAGGGAATGTATCTTCTTATCTCCGCAGGTCTCGGGTTAGAGTTAATGGAACAACGCCAATGATACATTACTTCCTCACCAGACACTCATGTTGCTTCAGCTAGCAGTTGTCAACTACAACTACCTTCAATCAAGTCAGTAATAGCTAGGTTGACACTTCATGAAAGTACCACAATTTAAGTGACTACTTGGCTTTAATACCAAAAAGCAGCAGCACTTGTGATGGAAAATAGCAGAAGGTATGTGGATGCTCCCTGGAGGCACTTTGAATCTTATTTGATTTACAGTCAAGTCAGCAGCTATGATAGACATACAAGATCATGAGTCTAGCATGCTGGAAACCAGCAACATTGTATCCCCCCCCCCCAGGGTATAGATGAAATAACCAAGTCCCTCTTACAACTAATAACTTGCCTAGAGGTACAGAAGAGTCACTCCAGTTCATCAGGCTACAAAGTTCATGGAGTTTGCATCTTGTACAAAAATGGCGAGTCTTCACTGATCAAAAGCACCCAGAAGTTTGTCATGTCTCTCATAGGGGATATCAAAGATAAGTGTCCAGAATGCCTTTTGTCCCACCCCTGTGTGTTCCCTGATTTGCCACCATTCTTCTTTGCTCTTCTTCCTCCTCCATGGACACTGGTCATATTGTCTAGGGCAATCAAGCTAACATGCTGGGCACAATCCTTCTCAGGCATTCCCACATTTACGGGGACTCTCTCCCTGTAGATCTCTGGCTCACTCTTAATCCTTTTCATCTTTGCTCGGATGCCACTGTGTAAGATGTCCAATTGATTACTCTATTGAAATAAATCTTAATTTCCTTAGCGGGCACACATGAGAATCCTTCCTTTGACCTGTATCTGATCTGCATCCTCTCCTAGAGTACCTGTTATCTTTAAATACTGTATGCAATTTATTTATTATCCTTACTGTGCGTATCCCTCACTGGCTTGTAAACTTCTTATGGAGAGGGTTCCCTATCATTTTATGTTATTAAATCATTTCTGGCATATTATCGAGGTTCAAAAATGCTTTGAACAGAAGTCTACTCGTGTTTTCAGAATTGCTTAAAGACAGAGCTAGGAAGATGGACACCGAGAGAACAAAAGAGTCTTGCAACTAGTGGAGACAGCACTGGCACTGAAGTAGTTGACTGGGGTTGGATTGCTGCCT
>JADRCD010206360.1:16785-39452 GCA_019843815.1 Montemys delectorum
TCAGATCACCAGCACGCATGTGAGAGGGGAGGTTGGTAGGCAGCAATAGCACAGCACTGTCAGAGCAAAGACAAGTAGATCCCTGGAGGTCGCAGGGTACCTTGTTTAGCCAAAGCAGTGAGCCCCAGAGTAATCCAATAGTCAAATCAAACTGACTGTATAACCCTGGGCCATTTGCTTATGATGACAAAATGAGAATATTAAACATTTGATAGGGAAAGTTTCCCTCATGTTATGATTGTGGGTTTTATAGGTTCTATAATGGGGTCCAGCTGCCTTCACTACACGAAAGGAGTCTGCTGCAGCAGTTCCTGAAAATTTAGCACAGTAAACTAATTTAATACTAGTACTCAGCTAAGGATGAATGAAAGCAATTTTATTTATCCAGTTATCATCTGTCCAAACTAAGTACTAAGTAGCAAGTACTTGATGGGTGGGTTGAGAGGCACATAGATATAGAATATAATTAAGAAAGGTAGATGTCTTTGGCATAGTAAATAAAGTAGAGTAACCATGCAAATGTGGCTTCCCACCCAGATCTACATTTAATATTTCTTAATGAAAGCAGCATCCTATATTTAATTTGGTCCTTGCAAAATTTAATGAGAAACTGACAAAATTCTAGCAAAGTAAAACCGTGGGTTTGTATCACAACCACAGAGATGATAAAATCTATTGTTCACACCAGCTAGCTCCTTGCAAAAAGGAGAACACACACACACACACACACACACACACACACACACACACACACACGGACACCCACAATAAAAGGGAAGAGTTAGTTTATCATAATCCTTTCTAAAAGCTAGAAATATGACCCTTTTATTTAACATTACATGCATTTTAAGAAATGCCCAGTGAACTGTCCCTTTAAATGTAAATGTCAATGCTATTTCAAATCACAACAATATTTGTCATATAATTGCTTCTCAGCCTTTTCTGTGGCGCCATTGCCAATCCATTCCCAAATTTTATCTTCGTCCAAGTCTAAATGACTTCAAGATGATCTATGGCTTGTCAAAGCAGAGTCATTTAGGAGCTCAGAAAATCGGACTTTCCCTTTTTGCATATGGATTGTTTGGAAAATGGTTTCTTCTGGTTTGTGCCCAACATCCAGCCAGTTTTTCACAGGAGCGATATCATATTAAGTCACCACAGAGGATACCTTGGAAATAACAGTTTGGATATGGTCTGTGCAATTCAGATTTCCAAATTGCTGTTCATATCCTCATTTTAATTATAAAACACAATTCTAAGATAAGGTATCTATAAAATTGCAGCTTCCTACCTGGAATTTACTTTTATAAAGGGTCCTGTTGTTTTCCAGCTAGGACCTAGCACAGGAAGTGCCTGGTCAGTGTAGGTCAATCTGAAATAACCAACTATGTTCAGTGCACAGCAACCTCCTATTTCTCCCTCCATTACAGCCCTTCAATAGAGTCTCTTTCCTCTCACCCTCTTACAGCATTCACCCAGGAGGAAGGGTAAATTCCTTGCAAGGAAACCCCATGGGACATCCCTCTGTTAACCATCCTTCCCTATCTCTTGGGTTTGTCAGAGCTCTGAGTGCATTACCAACTTTATTCTTAACAGGAGAAGAAAATTTCTAATGCCCGCAAAGGTGAAAAGAAGATACTGTTTTAAGATTATATTTGGCAACATCAACTCTCTGCCAAGCCCAAATGCTTCAAGCTACAATCTCTCTTTCCTAGCTCCATGCATCACTGTCTTACTCTATACAAGAGAGGAAACCCAAGGGAGATGGATTGCTAAGGAGAATGTTTCTTTTAAAAGGACTCCCCACTGATGACAATTATGTATCATGATGGAAAGGGGAAGGAAAAGTCTAGGAATGACTGGCAGGTGGATGATTAAAAGCTGAGTTGAAGCTTGCCATCACAACCAGCACTTGCCCCCAGATTGGAAATCTACTAAAAGTAGCTTAGATAGCATGCAACTGATTCATTCTGGGTTATAAACTGAGAAAAAACAATTTAAAACGATCCTGTGGGAAGTTTCTAGAGTCTATTTCCTCTTCATATGTTAAGAAATTAGATATTTAGTGTTTATTTGTGTGGTGATGGCTTACAACTAAGATAAAGAAGCATGGCGGAACAATTCAAATTATTACAAAAGTGAGCTCTCTGGGAAAGAGAAGAATTGGAAAGAAGATACAGGGAAATGCTTTTCTTTCCCAGAAAGCCTGCTTTTGCGCATAATTGCCTCAAAAACAACAAAAATGAATATGTGCAATTTCTGCATTTGCTCTCTCTCTCTGTCTTTCTCTCTGTATCTGTGTGTGTGTGTGTGTGTGTGTGTGTGTGTGTGTGTGCGCGCGCACGCGCACATGTGTACGTGTGTGTGGTATGTGTGCATGTATGGTGTGTGTGGTATGTGTGTGATAGCTGTATATATGTTGTATATGTGTATATATAGTGTGTGTGCCTATGGTATGTGTGTGTCTATAGTGTGTGTGTGTGTGTGTGTGTGTGTGTGTGAATGTGTCTGCACCCTCATTATTCAAGGTCTCCCTTGAGTGCTCTTCCTGAACTAATATGCAAATGCTTTCCTGAAATACATTCCTACATTTCACACAATTCTCCCATAATAACATTCAGGATGCACAATTTTTATTTTGAAGTAATGAGCACTTTTGTTATAAAGGGTTGGCATGGCACATACTCTAAGTTGATGTAATTGATGAATGTCTATAATAGATGGGAACAGGAAAGGGAAGAAACAGAGATGGGAAGAAGGGAATAGAGGGGAGTACGGGAAGAAAAGAATTGGTCCATATGGAGGAAGGTGAAATGCTAATTTTTGTTATCAAATATTATGTTTTCATTAATTCTTTGAGGATTTTATACATGTACACAATGTATTTTGATTCTATTAAATCACCACCTTTCCCCTAACTCTTCTCAGATCCCCACTTTTACAGTCCTTCCCAAATAAATTAATCTTCTGGAAACATTTCTAAAAATGGTCTTTGTATGATATTTTCAAGGATGAAATTACATGATAAATACAGCTTATTCAAAGAAGTGACTTTCCAATAAAAAAACATAACAAAACAAAAACAAAAAAACCAAACCAAACAAACAAACAACTTGGAACTTTGGTTTTAGGTAGAATCAAAAATGTGAAAACCCGTTTTATTCTAAATAAAATAACTTAGTAACAATTTAGCAAACAATACAAACACACATACACACACATACACACATTCCTTCGAAACACGTGTCTTTACCAATGGTCAAGCAAGGATACGTGTTTAGGGTGCATAATAACTAATCTTGATTTGCAACTTGACAAATGAGAAGGAACCTCCACTGAGCTATTGCCTGTATGTGATAGGCCCATGGGCATGTCTGTGGGGCAGTTTATTATTTAGTAAGTAATGTAGAAGGGCCGGCCCACTGTGTGTGGCGGTTCATTCATTCCTAAGCAGGTAGTCCTAGGCTGTAAGGAAAGGTGGCTGACTGTGAGCTGGAGAGCAAGCCAGCAAATAGCTTTTCTCCACATTCTCTGCTTCAGGTTCTGCTTGCCTTTGCGTTTGTAAGTTCCTGCCTTGGCTTTGCTTGATGGTGGACCATGACCTGTAAGACAAAACAAACCCTTCCCTCTGCAAGTTGCTTTGATCACAATATTTATCGCAGCAATAGAAAGCAAACTAGGACACAATCAAAGGCAATATTTGGAGGAAATTAATAAAACCTAGGCTGAAGTATGTTAAGATTGACAAGATTAATTGGATACTTAAATTTCCACTTTATTTCAAGTAGTTCCTTTCTTGAAAAGCTGTACTATGTAAGATAAAGCAGAGTCTTTGAGATTCACTTTTATAGGACTTCCTGATCAGGCCTTAAAAATAGCTCTTTAGGAACCTATTGTAGCGGATGTCAGAAATGCATATTTAAGACTCTGTTAAAAATGTTTTATTGACCCAATGGGCTGGAAGGAAGCTCCAAATGTCTCTGTCCATGAAGCATTGACAGCAAAGACACTAATGGATGTTCAGGCACAATCTTGTCGAACAGGGCAAAATGGCTGCATGATGCGTTTAAGCTTAAGGTCAAATATTACCATCTCCTCTGTCCCAGGACTCTGAGCAGTACAAGATAGATTAAGAAAAGAAGGAGCTAATTACAATGAAAGATAAGCCATTTTGTGTGTAAATATGCATGCAATATAACTGCCTGTTATATGCACTCACTGATAAGTGGATATTAGCCCAAAACTTCAGAATACCCAAGATTCAATTCACAGATCATATGAAGTACAAGAAGAAGGAAGACCAAAGTGTGGATACTTCAGTGACGGGGGAACAAAATATTCACAGGAGGAAATATGGAGACAAAGTGTGGAGCAG
This sequence comes from Montemys delectorum, assembly GCA_019843815.1. Taxonomy (NCBI): domain Eukaryota; kingdom Metazoa; phylum Chordata; class Mammalia; order Rodentia; family Muridae; genus Montemys; species Montemys delectorum. Next base: position 21,161 of record JADRCD010206360.1, read on the forward strand.
AGACTGAAGGAAAGGCCATCCAGAGACTGCCCCACCTGGGGATCCAACCCATGTACAGTCAACCAAACTCGGATGCTATTGTGAATCCCAACAAGTCTCCTGAGAGGTTCTGCCAGAGCCTGACAAATACAGAGGAGGAAGCTCGAAGCCAACCATTGGACTGAATGCGGGATCCCCTGTGGAGGAGTTGGAGAAGGGACTGAAGGAGCTGAGGGGGTTTGCAGCCCCACAGAGGGAGCAACAGTGTCGGCAGGCCAGACCCCCAGAGCACCCAGGGACTGAACCACCAACCAAGGAGTACACATTGAGGGACCTATGGTGCTAGCCACATACACGGCAGAGGATGGCCTTGTTGGACATCAGTGGGAGGAATGACCCTTGGGCCTGAGGGTGTTCGATGCTCCAGTGTAGGGGAATGCCAGGGTGGGAAGACAGGAGAGGGTGGGTAGGTGGAGGAGCACCCTCATAGAGGCAGGGGGAAGGAGATGGAATAGGGGTTTTCCCGAAGGGTAGCCTGGAAAGGGGAAAACATTTGAAATGTAAATAAGGAAAATATCCAATAAAAAAAATAAGAAAAGAAGGAGGAATCTGGACTTCTCAGCTCAATCTTCTGGTTTCTCAACTGAGAAGTGGATGACAGCATCCGCTTTATGCAGGTGCTTTGAAGGTAAATAGGCAAAAGGGTTTAATTGTGTGGACAGATGACTACAATAACATTGGGTGCAAAGTAGACACTAAAGGAAATCTGATGCTACTGATACTATTGGAATAATCTTAAATTAAATAGGAATATTGATTCGAAAAATAGTCACCCAGTGTTTTTCCTGGGATCATGTGCCAACTTCGTGGCCATCTTCTCCTCTCTACCTAGTTAGTAACTAGGTGACTGTATTCAGTTCCCAAACTCTCCCTGAAATAAAATACTAAAGTAACACCCAAGTAATTCATCTCATTCACTAGATTCCTCTTTAAAATCAAAGAAGAAGAAGAAATGACTTATACTGTGAATGCAGTAGAATCAACTGCATGAATCAGTTTTATTAATGATTCTACCCCCACAGAAATAAATTTTACCTAAAGATGCAACAATAAACTTAGAGAGAAAAAAAATCAGTGATTCTTGACTGTTCCTTAAATAAAGTAGGATTTTTTTCTTCCTTTACAATAAAAAAAAAAGGCTTTGCATGACATTGAGGACTGTAGTCCCTGTAGTATGCTGGACATCAAATTGAACTGTCTGAGGATTTTTGTTTGTTAAAATGAAGCAGAGACTATAACACATCTACATCTCTATTATTCATCCCCAAAATATGCTTGGTCCAGACTTAACCTTAATACACTTTAAATTACTGTCATACTAGAAATTACTTATCACCTCTAACATAATCATTTGAATATTGGGTGGCTGAAGAAAAAAAAACAAATAAATGGGAACCCTGTCTCTCCAAGAGGGATTTTCATCCATGAAAGTCTCTAGAGACAGAATATCAGCATCTGCCTGCTTTAGCTTCCCTGTGCTATCATTCAGGAATTATATGCACTCTATTACTGTTGTTAGGACACAAGCTAAGACTACATCTCTGCCTACCACTCCATATAAAGTAGATTTTGTCTAAATCTCTTGAGGAGGTTCTTCAGCTACATAGTTGAACCAAGCTTGCTGCTTTAGCCAGGCAATGATCTGAGATTCCTTCTCCTTGGTAGCCTTCAAGGCTTAGTTTGATATGGAAACAATTTCTAGACAAGAAACAAGCTATCCTATTTCAAAGGAGGAACTCTTATGGCTATGTTAATTTCCCTCAGATTATATGAAAAAGTGACACTGAGGTTGAATATATTAATACTGAAATGATATTTCAAATAATAAGCCTGTCTCAGGTTACTCAGCTTGAGAACTGAGGTGACAAAGTTGTGTCTTCTTAGTTTTTGTCCCTTGGAAATAAAATAAAATGTTCTCTCTTTAAGGACTCTTGAGAGTACTAGAGGGTCGATGGGAAATGTAAAAAAAAAAAAAAAGCAGCATACAAGTTCTTCTTATCAATATAAAAATGGGATTCTTTTAATTTTTAAAATAACATTGAAAGAGGGACATTTGTACTGGGTGATGGTGTAAGGACAGATTTCAGACTGGTGAAATTGACTACATTTATGTTGCAGCTTCTAGGAGCCTCCTGTTGAGGGCCACATACATTTGAACTGTTCATGCATAACAGTGGATAGTTTAAGTGCTTCTTTGATGCACTCTCAGATTGTCCACTTAACATGCCATTCATTTGGGGTCTGTATTCCTCATTACATATATTTAATGACATCCAAAGATGAATATAACTTGGAATAAAAAACAATATAGAAGTGCAACAATACTTATTGTCTTAAAATATCTCTTTAATTGAGTTTGTCCTATGATCCTCCTTGGGTGAATATGATGGCTATTGATAGGAACACCGCAGGGATGATGCACAAGCATCTTCATGAGAACATAAAAGAACAACTAATAAACAATGCTCATAGCCCATCACTGCTCACTGTTGCTGTATCTCCTCATGCTGTGATGAATATGCTCATAGACCAGCATCACTGAACTGGCTTAGGTGCGAAGCCAAGAGGATAAAAACATGATGTCAGATAACCAAGGTAAAGTGATCAGAAGACACCATCTTCTGAAAGATACATCCTCATTTTCGAGTTTGGTCTCCATTGGTAGATCTTCTTACTTAGGCACAAAATAAGCTTAAATTACAAACCCTTTATTCAGCATGCATGAAACATGGATACATATGAAACATACCACACATTATATGTTACTTTTCCCTGGGCTAATTGCTTGCAACCTCTTAAGCAAATGAATAAACAAACAAGAAATTGGTATTGTGCTTATGTCTCTTGGATTTTATAATACAGGGTTTTGTCAGGAAGCAGTCTCTCTGGCAGTGGTTTGCCAACTTCCTAATGCTGAAATCCTTCATGCTGTGGTGATCCCCAATCATAAAATTATATTTGTTGCTACTTTATAACTGTAAGTTTGTTAATGTCATTGATCATAATTTAAACATCATTTTTTCCCCAATGAGTCATCAGCGACCCTTATGAAAGGATCCTTCAACACCCAAAGGGGTCATGACCCACAGGTAGAGAATAACTGCTCTATGGTATCAATAGACGTTTTTAAAAATCTCAGATGTACATATATATAGATAAGATGATTACAGTCTTAATGATTGAGATTAGGCTTGGGAGCCATGCTAACATGATTTTGATACTGCTATCATGCTTTCTTACATATTATTTATCTCAAAAAACCCTGATGCTTTCTTTCCTGATCAACAAAGTAGAGAAGGCTAATCTCTAGTCTCTATTGAGTTGTAGTGAAGATGAATGAACAAACACAAGGAAAATGTTGGCAAGAGAGAATAGACTCTTGCTGTCTGCTTTACTAGTCTAGATCTACTGTCTGCTCCAGATAGTGCAGATATTTATTGATAGCTCTTCCTCCTTTAGTTTTAAGGCTGGTGATAGAAGTTTGCTATGGTTAGACAACTGGGTATTAAGGTAACAGTCACATCACAACCATGCTGAGAGTTCATTGACTGTGCAAAACTCTCTAGGGAGCTCCTTTTGTTGGTGCAGCCACTAGCCATATTTTAGATCAGAAGTCAGCAACCTTTTTCTATAAAGGTCCAGACTGTAAATAATCTCTGCTTTGTGGGCTTTCTGGTAAGGGCAACTGCCAAACTGTGCTGTTGTATCATGGAAATAGCTCTGAGCAATATGTGAACAGGTGAGTGTGGCTGTCTGCCCACTCCAGTGTTATTTATGGAAACAGAACCTTGAATTTCATGTAATTTTGATGTGTCATAAATCATCTCCTTTTGATTACTTTTTTTCCAGGCATCCAAAAATATAGAGAGTGTTCTGAGCCTTTAGTCCATACAAGTCTAATGGTGAGCCAGATTGGGCAAATAGGCCATAGTTTGGCATTCTTAGTTCAGTTAGTGGCCACTCCAGAGTGCTTACTCCTGATTAACTAAAAACCAAGCTCACTATTGAAGCATGTCTTATGATCAACTAATAAATGTCATTTGTTTGATTTTTAAGCCAAAGATGCAGGGAGAAGTTTTTGCTGACAATACAGCCAATCATTACCCTTTAAGATGATGAGACTAAAAAAGATGTACACTGCACCTATAGTGTGCTTATGAAACTCCCACCAATGTGTTTGACCATAGTGATAATGATGGCTGGACACACTTCCGAAGCTTTGACTCCGTGGAAGAGAGTTTCCAAATCTCTGCCTTCTGTGAGCCACTCTCAGGAGATATTTCTGCTTAGCGCTGGCTGAGTCTGACCCTTTGTCATCTTGGTATTTTATAGGTTTGGCTGAGAGGTAATAATAAAAGTCTATATTTATTTATAATATGAGACCGTGCTTCACAACAACAGTCAGGGAGATCAAAGCATCACACACATTTAAGGGAAAAGAAGGCAAACAGGAACTGATTTGTGTTACACATGGTGGAAGTCATTAATGATAACTCAGGTAGAGAAACTTATTACTTCTCTTTTTGACAGTGATGACAATTTAATAGTATTTGACTCCACCGCGTTGCATACGGCATCCGGGGGCATTGGAAGAGACGGTTTATCAAGATGATAAACAAGGTTTCATTTCCTCCCTAGCTTCATGGATGTGATCAGAAGTCTAAGGCCACCTGAATTCACTTAGGCCGGCCACAGGCAGACAGTAAGCTACCAGGGCAGCATCTGTGCTTGAAATGAGCCTCCCTTTAATGGACCTCCTGCAAGCAGGCCAGCAGCCACAGAGGCATGTTTGCACGCGTGCATGCACACTGAATTTCAGGGTAGACTGAAGGGCAGAGGGAAGAATGTTAATTGTTTTAGAAGCCCTGCTATGGAGGAAATTCATTCAGTCCACTTTTCAAATTGCAGCGTTAGGTTTTCTTGGTAGATGGGGTAGCTATGGCAAAGAAGGGGGTTTAAGGTATCATTTTGTGAAGATGATAGAGCAAGTTTGTATGAGGAAGAATAACCAACAACGGTTTTTATGATTTAGTGTGACTACCGTCATCACTACTGTGTGACATCGCCATTCTATAGCAGATTCTGGCCTGCTACTGCTCCTTTTGTTTTCTGTCTTGGTGAAGCCAGAATCTTTTCTTCCTCATTCCTAGCTCAGGGCCTACTTTCTATAACTCAGTCCTGTATATAAGACCTGGTGCTGACTGTGGTCATCCTGCCATCCCTAGATGCCAAAGAGCTACTAACTGTTCCGGCAGCTGACCCAAATCATTCACTCTGAGATCCAACCACAGAACATGTATCCTTGGAAACTTTTACTACCTCACTGATGGAGAGAGATGGCTGGAGCTTGCTCCTACCTTAGTGCTACAGTAAAGAGGCCTGAAAGTGAATGGAATCCACCTGCTGGAGGGGCAGAAGCCTCCCTTAACACCATTGTTAGAGCCTTTGGCTGCAGCTATGCCAGAAGCTGGGAGCAACAGCAATCCCTTTACTTTTTTCTCTTGATTTTGAATTTGATAAAAACATTTTTTGGTCAGTTACAATACAAAGAGCCAGGAAGTGCAGGTGTGCTAAAAATATCAAGAAAACCATTTTCCATTTTCTCTTTTCTTTGTAGGTAGGTGTTTAAATTGAGTATTCTGTGTCAGCTAACATCTCCCCAGAGAAGCCTTTCTTACCCTCTCAGTTAGGTCAGTGGTACCTTGTTCCTCTCAGACTGCACTCTCAAATCACTATGACCTTCACTTTGGCACATCCGCCATCACACTTTTTAAAATATGTGCTAAACATTTTAGCATTGCTTGTTATAAGAAATCAAAACCCCAAAGGGCAGTAGTCATACATGTTTTCACTGATGGTGTTATCTCAAGTGGTCAGCAGGATGTCTGACTCTGGAAATTGATGTTGTCAACAAAATACATCCCTCAGTGTTCATGGGAAACTGGTTCTAGAATCCTGATATAAAACACCCCAGACACCAAAATCTGGGGTTGCTAAATTCATTCTATAAAATGTTGTAGCATGTGCATATACCCTCACACACACTTTGAACTTCTATGTATTGGAAGAGTAATTTAGGCCAATACAGAATCTAGTGTGGCCTCACATTGTTTCCCTTTATAATTCTTTCTTCTTGACAAGAATGTGATTTGTGACTTTCTCCTAACCAATACAATACAGATTAATTGTATGTGACTCCCAAAACTAGGGCTGGGGTAATGATTTATTAGGTAAATTTTTTGCCACATAACCATAAGGGCCTGGGCTCAATTCTCCATAACTACATTTGAAAATGCCACACTTGGGATCTATACCTATAATCCCAGTTCTGTGAAGTGAAGATGGCAGAATCCTCATTTGCTGATCAGCTACCTCCTCTAGCTAAGTCAGCCAGCTTCAGTTTCAGGGAGATACTCAGGCTTGAAAAATAAGGCTGAGGGTGTTTGAGAAAGAAGTCCATCATCGACCCATCAGAGGCTCCTACACACACATGCATACATACCAAGATTAAAATTAGGTTGTATTACCTTTAAATATTGATGAAGTATACCCTTCTGATAATATAGCATCAGATATAGGTAGATGGAGTCTCTATTACTGGGGTTGAGTAAATGGATGGTTGGTACTTTAAAGAAATGTGCACTGGGAATGGAACTAAAGAATTTGTAAGATTCTTGAGTGGTCCCTGACCTCTTCAGGAAGACAATAGGAAGCTTCTAATTCAGACAAAAGATATTTAATTACCACCTTTGGGAGGTAGAAGTCTTCATTTCTACTCTGGGGCATCTGATGAGAACATGGCCTGAGCTTGCACCTGTGTACAGTCTGGTGGGACGCCAAGAAAAGAAAGTTTCTAAATCATGCCCAGACTAGGGTCACTATGAGGTAATATGTATGTGGTACTCTAAGTCATTATGTTTGCTATGTAGATACCTATTGCAGAGTTTAAGTGGACCATGTGTCTATCAGCATGTTGTCACCTCTTATATCCTGGCCGTGTGTTCTAAGTTAAGAATGAAGGAGCTTCAGTGTAAAAATGACTACCCGGTTTGACATTTGAATCTAGTTAACCAAGAAGATCATCAAGGGTCACTAGTATTTATTCAATTTTCCATTGTGAAAACATAGATTTTGCTTATGGAGAACCTGTTCAATAATGCAAAGGATTTTAAGCATCTACTTTACTAGGTGTAGCTCCCTTTCCCCTTATAGATGAGAGGATAACTATCATATCAAAATCAGTGTTTGAAGTGCCAGCCTGCACCACCCAGAGAAGTGCACTTTGTGAGGACCAATGGAAAAGAGCCTGAGCTGTTGGAGCCCATTCCATACGAATTCATGGCCTAATGTACAAAAAAGAAATAAAGGACTCAGACCGCTAAGTGTTTTCCTTAAAAAAAAAAAAATCAGTGTTTCCTTATTGGAAATGAGATAAGAAGCCCTGACCACACATGAAGCCACAGGGATGGAGAGAGGCTTACAAGTATCCTGAGGATTTTTGGATAGATTTTTGTGTTTATGCTTTATATCTAGCAAATGTCAACAACTGTAGTATTATATATCTTGATTTATTTGTTTGAGAAATGGAACTGCCAATGAACAGTACTGTTTACATTTACAACCACTCTTCCCAATTATCTGTGCCTCGTTTCTTTTTCTAGTAACAAAATAAGCATTTACTTCTCTGTATTTAGTTCATACTCTGCAGTGGATGAGAGTTCTGGGGTGGTGTTGTGATTTAGACATGGATAAACAGTATAGTCTTTCCCCAGCCACAGAGTGTGGCCAGAAGGTGAACTTTTGATCCAACTTGGTTTAATAAAACTCCACCTGATATTTGTGTGGACATACTTGGTTAAATGGAGATTTATTTCTGTTGAACTTGAAGATGTGACCTGACCTTTGGGGAGAACCTGAACTGACAAAGAGATTGGTGATGTCAGTGAGGAGCCCAGATCTCTTGAGCATGTTCAGCTCAAAATACAATGCTGTTGGTCACATAACTGAAATTTTCAACACAGTGTGCCAATATATTCTCCTTCTATTTGTTTAATCCACTTGGAATTAAGCCATCAAGCAGTTCTGGGGATTGGTAAACCAAGTCCCAAAAAACATTTGGCACAGTGCTTAAATCTTTATTCAGATTGGGGTATGTTGTTACCACTGTTTACTATCACTATTATAGCTGCTATAACAACATAATTAAAATTTTATCATGCTAATGTGCATATGAACCCAAAAGAATTACTGATAGTCTCTATATTTACTGGAAAAGATTGGGAGAAAAAATCAAATACATACTGTTTCCTGAGACATTTAGTACAGTCAAAGTCCTAAGAACATACCACATTGATTATAGCAATTGACAATAATCAACTGAACTAACCATGGTCAACTGGACGATTCAGCCTCTATGTTGTTATGAAATGGCAAATAGCAGAGTCAACAATGATGGGAACAGGATATGCTAGAGACCCCTGAACTCTGCAATTTGCCAAATAAGGGATCAAATATCAACTATGTAATTCATAAATCATGTAGTATGGATTTGTACCTTAAACTCTTGGGGCTTTGTAAAATGTGGCTATAAGATAGTTGTGAAGAATTGATGGTATTGTAATGATGAACTTCTCACTATAGCCTGGCCCAGATTGTAAACCTCCACAGTGAGTATTAATTTTGATGTTTGAGTTATATTGATCATCAGAGATAAAGGAGTTCAACACTAACATGATGTAAATTAGACCTTAATATTTTTATGGTCAAAAATATTGATTAACTATTATTTAAGCAATATAAATATGATGCATAGAAATAATTGAAGTGTTCAGTTTGTAAGACTAAATGAAAATGACAATTTACTATGTAATATAAAAGAAAGTAACTCTGAAAAATTAATCACCTGCCTACATAGAAGCTATCAATGCATGACCATGCAGTGAGCTGCCTGAGAGTATATAGGTTCTCTTCCTTCATGAGAGGTAAGTTCATGGGCAAACAGTTGATAGTGCTAATCTGATGAGCAGAATATGACTACTGAAGTATTCAGTTCCCTGAAGAAATGTTCATGAAAGTTAATGATGTTAATGAAGTAACACTGGGAAGAAGCTGGCCCAAAATGTACATACATTTCAATATAAAGCTAAAGTTTTCTTTTTCAAAGAAAATTATATTCAGGTTAATGGGTGTCTTAGTCAGGGTTTCTATTCCTGCACAAACATCATGACCAAGAAGCAAGTTGGGGAGGAAAGGGTTTATTCAGTTTACTTCCACATTGCTCTTTGTCACCAAAGGAAGTCAGGACTGGAACTCAAGCAGGTCAGGAAGCAGGAGCTGATACAGAGGCCATGGAGGGATATTCCTCACTGACTTGCTTCCCCTGGGTTGCTCAGCTTGCTCTCTTATAGAACCCAAGACTTCCAGCCCAGGGATGGCACCATCCACAAGGGGCCCTATTACCTTGATCACTTATTGGGAAAATGCCCCATAGCTGGATCTCGTGGAGGCACTTCCCCAACTGAAGCTCCCTTCTCTGTGATAACTCCAGCCTGGGTCAAGGTGGCACACAAAACCAGCCAGTACATGGGATTATTGTGGGGATATGGGCTATGGAAACAGCTAGGATGGCTCATGCTTTGCTTCTACCATAGTCAATAATACATGAAAGACATAGAAAGGGATGCTAGCTCTTGATGGTGCTTGTGAAAATTCGAGGTCTTTAAGATAACAGTGTCTGAAACAGAATGCCTTTCTCTTTTTCCTTCCTAGTTTCGCTTGATTCTTTCTAGCTAAATAAAAAGGTCCCCCCCAAAACAAAATAGAAATTGACTCATAAATGACAGTGCTCACGTCACACTTGGGGAAAGTTGTCATTAAAGATGAGCTGAGGAGTATAATGGACCTTAAAATCTAAGTTAAATGGTCCTCTGATTTTTGGAGGGACACTGTGTAGCTCATAAAAGATGTCAACAGAAAAAATGACATGAGCCAGACAGTGTTTGTACCTCCGTGGAAAACAGTTAGCTCTCTTGTAAGCATGTACCCAAGAATAATGAGGGCAACCAGGCAAGAAGCATATAAAACTGCTCACAGAGGCTTTGTTCATTATAGTCCCAAAGGAAGGTACTCAGATGTTCAACAGCAGCAGAACTAAACCAGTATGTTGATACTCTAAGACAATCGGTAACAATGGAAGCAAGCCATCTACTGCTGTATTCAACAGAGTTAATTAATTAAGCCAAATACAAAAGAGAAGATAGCACGTTGATCAGTTTTTGTAAAGTGACTTTGAAAGGTGAAATGAATCCGTAGGTCCAAAAGCAATTTCCTTGGGAAGGTAATGGTGCCTGGGAGAAGTCTTGCAGGAATTTTCTAGATTGTGGGCTAAGCTGTGGTTCTTGTTTGAGAGTCGCATTGTTGTGGATGAGTTCAGTGAATGGGCAGTCACTCTATTATGACTTGAATGCTTTCTCCACTATATTATACTCTAATTATAATTATATCTGAGGGAGACCTAGTAATACATCCCTGTAATTTCAGGTACCCAGAAAACTGGCACAGGAGAATCTTAAATCCCTGTCTTACTCTGGCTACAGAGTTGAACTTAAAGACAGCATGGGGAACTTAGTAAGAAACATCTCTCAAAACTTTGTAAAAGGAGAAGAGGGCCCAGAATACAGTTTATTGGTGTGCATTTACTACACATATCTGAGGATCTAGGATCAATCCCCAGCATCAACACCTCCTAAAACAAGAGAGAAAGAAAGAGTAGAGGATCTTAGAACTCTCACTATGTGAAGTCCTACCTTTAGAAGGGGTTTATTTATAAGTGAATAAATAAGACAATCAAAATATGGCAATAATGATTAAGTTTTTCTCCATCTTGCAAAACTTCCAAAGAAGGCTAGAGTTCAGAGTATCTAGGAACATACACATCTAACATCAACTGGGGTATAAACTAGATAATAATTTTTAAAAATTTTGTACCACATGACCCTACTATTGAGTTTTATTTTTCTTTTTGGTTTTTCGAGACAGGATTTCTCTCTGTAGCCCTGGTCACCCTAGAACTCACTCTGTAGACCAGGCTGGCCTCAAACTCAGAAATCCACCTGCCTCTGCCTCCCAAGTGCTGGGATTAAAGGCGAGCTCCATCACAGCCCGGCTACTATTGAGTTTTACTAGATATTTAAAGGAGAAACAACAACATATTTCCTTAAGATATTAAATGAAGAGATGCTTGAGAGCACATGCTGCAAGCCTAACTTTACTAAAATACTAAAGCCACACAGAAAGAAAGGAGAGGAGAGAGGTTGAAGCTTGGAGGAAACAAAGCTACCATCCAAAAATTCGTGATCATGTTATCATCACCCTATGCCAAATTATCTGAAGCAGAACTCAAGGAAGCAATCCACCTAAAATAGATATAAACAGGAGGAGAGGCCCTTAGCCCTGTGAAGGTTCTGTGTCCCAGTGTAGGGGAATGCCAGGGCCAGTAAGCAGGAGAGGGTGGGGTGGCAAGCAGGGGGAGGGGGGAGGGAACAGAGGTTTGTTCTTGTTGTTGTTTTTTAGTTTTTTTTTTTTTGGTGGGGGAGAGGGGAAACTGGGAAAGGAGAAATTATATGACATGTAAATAAAGAAAATACCTAATAAAATTTTTTAAAAAATAGATATAAAAATATTAAAACAATTAGGAATAAGTGTAAACCCAAAGCATGAAAGACTTCTATAATGAAAATCATAAAACCTGGATAGAAGCAATTGAAAAACACACACAAACCAGCAAGACAACCCATTTTATTCATGGGTTAAGTAAGAAAAATCAGCTTTGTAAAAAGGTTCATAGTGACCAAAGGAATCTACAAATTTATTAAATGCTGGTAAGAATACCAATTGCTGTCTTTGGAGATTAGGAAGAAACAATCCAAAAAACGTGTGGGGATCCACAAAAATACTTGAATACTCAAAGCTGTCTTGAGCAAAGAGAATGAAGCAGGAAGTGTCACATTTCCTGATCTCAAAATGTACACTGAAGCTGAAGCTATAGTGACTTTTTTTATAGTGTGACTCTATGTAAATTCAGACACAGAAATAAAAGTTGAGGGGGGGGGGAGAGAGAGAGAGAGAGAGAGAGAGAGAGAGAGAGAGAGAGCATGTGAGAGACAGAAGTAATTCCTCATGACTATAGCTGACTTTTCAATAAAGATACATTGGAACGAAAGGATAGTTTTATCAATTAGTGGTGCTGGGAAAAATGAACACCCTGGTGAAGAACAATGAAACAAGACTTCTCTTTGCTTTCAGTTATAAAATCAGTTCAAAATGAATTAAACACTTAAATTTAGGATCTACAATGATGAAACTACTATAGTAAAAGGAAAAAATACTTCATTTGAACAGGCATTGTTCTTTCTTCTTTTCTCTACCCCTCCTTCTTTGCTTCATCTTCCTTTGTTTGTTTGTTTGTTCTTTGTTTTTTTAATACCATCCTAAACCAGAGTAAACCAAAGCAATCATAGTCAGATGCCTAACTGAACAATCCTACACTACAAAGGAAACATCAGCAGAATGAACAACAGACTTTAGATTGAGAGAAATGGTAATTGCTATCTAGAGTATGAAAAGAACAACAATAATAACAACAAAATAACCCCCGGTAGTGTAAAAGCAAATAGCCTAATTGAAAACAGGCAGTAGACATATAAAGACAATTCTCAGAAAAAGGTATACGCTGTGAGTATCACTCCAAGTATAAGTGCAAAGGAAATGACAACAGCATGTCAAAGAGACCTGCTGCTCCCCATGTTCCCTGTTCTCAGTTTCCATGCAACAGAAGTAATGGAGAGTCACCTCAGTGACAAAAGGAATTCACAGTGTGATAGATGGATGGACAGACAGACAGACAGACAGACAGATGACAAAAGGAATTCACAGTGTGATGGATGGATGAATAGATAGGTAGGTAGACAGACAGACAGACAGACAGACAGACAGACAGACAGACAGGCAGGCAGGCAGGCAGGCAGGCAGGCAGATAGATAGATAGATAGATAGATAGATTATGGAATAGTACATAGCTCCCCCAAAGCAAGGTCCTTAAATCTGAAACAAGATGACTTTATCTAGAAATCATATGTTATGTGAAGTAAGCCAGGCATAGAAAGAAAAGATCTGCATAATCTTGCCCATGGGGTATAAAATATGGGTTTTGTCTCTTCTATTTGAAGAAAAACCCCAATAACTGGATCTAATAGAAGCTTAGAGTAGAAATGCTAGAGACTGGAGAGAATAAGGAGAAGGGACACATGAGGGAATATTTATTCATGCATCCTCAGCTATAGTAAGAAAAGGTATAATAATACTTTCTGGTATTCTGTTAACAGTAGAGAGACTGCAGAAAACAGTCACATATTGTCCCATTTCATAGGGCTCCAAGAAAGAGTCTTTATCACAAAGTGAGGTATGAGGAGACAGAGGTGTTCAATCTGAGTTAAATATTATTATCCAGTATAATACTGCCTGCTCCTGCAGAGGACCCAGGTTCGGTTCCCAGAAACTACACGGCGACTCACAACTGATGATCATTTTAGTTCTAGGGCATCCAGTACCCTGAGGCCTCCATATTCAGTAGGCCCTCAAATGGCACTTGTATTGACATTTAGGCGAAACACTCATACACATACAATACAAATAAAAATTTAAATATCTTTAAAATTTTCTATAAAAATTTTTTACTTTAATTTTTTTTTACTTATTCAATTTACATCCTGCTCACTGCACCCAACCTGGTTACCCTCTGTCACAATTCTTTCCCCCATGCCCTCTTCTCTTTTAGCAGGTACCCTCCTGGGTATCCCACCAACCCTGAAACTTCGAGTCTCTTTGGGGTGCTTTGTCTCCTACTGAGGCCAGAGAAGGCAGATCAGCTAGAAGTATATATCCCAATACAGGCAACAGCTTCTGGGATAGTCCCCATTCTAGTTGGTCTTTTGATTAGATAGTGGGAGGAGGCTACAGGGAAGGTCAGGAGTAGCGGGGATTGAGAGAGACAAGCTAAAGGAGAATCACTAAAACACACTGAGTTTGAAATGTCATAATGCTATCTATCACCCTACATTCATATTTTTTTAAAACTTTGAAATTTTAAACTTGAAAATAAATAATTAGTTAAGGAAGAAAATAATAGAGAATAAGTGAATGTGAACTATGTAATGTTATATATATATATATATTATATATATAACTTGTCCTTTTTCAATTAACAAGCAAAGCTCTGGGATTTGTCAGGTATTACAACAACCTTCATTTCCAAAGACAGCTCTATGTTTTCAAAGACTTTGCTGATAAATGGTACCAGGAAAGCATGCCTGGGCAGTGATGTGCTTTGCTCTGATTTGTAAATTAGCCCATCTCACATCCAGCGTGGTGGGTACTTGACAAACTTTTCAAGCTCATGGACTTTTTTCTAATCACATAAAATGTATTTTTTTCTTCTTAAATCAGTCTGACTTTGTTAAGACTAAAATTTTTAATCATTTTTATATCAGTTTCATTCATTAAATAACTCACTTTTTATTATGACCAAATCACTACTGAACATAAAGCTTGGTAAACATTTTTGGCAGGCATTAGTGAAAGAGCCAATTAAAAGTACCACTCTTGAATCTTGTATACATGCACTAGAATACTTATACAAAGGCCCAAATTATGCTATGTTGGGGTATATTTTTAGCTAAATTTACTTTTAACTAATACATGAAAAATAAATATTGAGCATATTGATGGCACTCACCTTCCTCACAGCACTCATGGATCGCACGCACCTTCCTCACAGCACTCATGGATCACACGCACCTTCCTCACAGCACGCATTGATCGCACTCACCTTCCTCACAGCACACATGGATCACACGCACCTTCCTCACAGCACTCATGGATCACATGCACCTTTATGATGAAGACCTTCACCATCTGTTCTTGGAGCCTTTAGAAATGGGATAGCGTATTACTGTCATCGGAGATCTCTCACTGTTAACACCACCCCAGGAATTCTTGTTTTCTTTCTATAACTTAGCATGCATTAATCAACCATTCCCCAGCCATCCTTCCTCCTTATCCTCTCCAGCTACAATTACTATTACTTTTAATTCAAAAAGTATTTAAATTTATGAGGTAGCTCGTATTTAGGATGAGAAAAAGTCAGACAGAAGTTCAGCTAAAAGGATCCTGTGATCCTTAACTGCCACATCAGAAAAATCCTTTCCCAAACCACCAATAAATGATGACCATAGCCAATTTCCAATTCTCTTAACATGGCAAAGCAAAATCAATGTACTCTTGCAAAGAGATAAAGCCTTTGATGAATCTACAACACTAAAAACCACCACAAGCTGCTCTCTCTCTCTCTCTCTCTCTCTCTCTCTCTCTCTCTCTCTCTCTCCCTCTCTCATCCTGATAGTTGTTGTCTAATGTTTAGAAATGGACCGTTGGACCATTTTCTACTCTTGCATTCTTTTTTTTAAAAAAAAAGAGGTGGCCAGAAACTCATTAAATAAAAACTAGAATGTCTTCATTAAGAGTGCCTTGGACTAGTGGAGTTGTCAATTTCAGAGTTTTGGAATACGGGCTCGATGGGGAATGTAGGGACTTGGCACACTGAAGATGCAGCTGGAGTAGTTTTAGTAAATGCTGGGGATTTTCTGGAGATAACATATAAACAGAATGGTAGTGGTGAAACGAAAGATTGTTCTAGGCAGTAGGACAAGCTGAGCAGAAGGAGAGTAATAGAGATAAATGTTCAGCATGACATATCAGAGGAAAAGCAAGGGAGACAGCAAAGGGAAGTGATTTACACTTATGTTTCCCAGAACCTGAGAAGCATCGTTGGATGGTGATTTTTAGAACAAAGCCTCCGTGGGACGCCCTTACTAAAACTGTTCATGTGGTTTCAGGTGTCATTAGGGGGAAGTTTATTATCTGAAGCAAAGACAGCTGACGAGCACAGTCATTTTTCTAAGTCTACACTATGTTTAAAAAATAAATAAATATAAAGTTTATCTAGTGATTCCAATGTATATGTTCTCAAACTCCATAAAGAATCACTATTTTTCTGCATGCTTTGTCAGCTAGGTTTTTTTTCTTAAATTTTGTAACTTGAACTTCGAAGATGAATGTTACAATTTTTCTAAAATGATACATTGAAAAGTTGAATGTAAATTCTATAGCATGTTCACTTAAGGACCAGTGGCTACCATTCATTCATAAAGCAACATAACTTCCTTTGAGGAAATAAGGGTAAGTTAACTGAACTGGGGAATAAATCTTAATGGCATCAGAGGTTTGGGGACTAAAGTGAGAACTTCTTTGTCTTCTATCTTTTATGTCCTCAGCTCCCACCCTAATGTCAGGCATTAAGTTATTCATCAGTAAATGCTGAAATTTAAACACATTGTAAATCCTAATCATGATGCTCCATTGAGACCATCTTCGTGGTAAAATGGTATAAATTTAACATGTACAGAAGTTGCCTAGGCTGGTGCTGGTTAATGTGAAATCATTAAAAGGGATAGAGACACTTCAATGGATCCAATGCTTCTTGTGCGAGATTGAAGACTCGAGTGCAGATACCCCCTTGAACCACATAAGCTAGGCACAGAGCATTAGTTTACAATCAGAAGCTCTATGACAAGAGGGGAAGCAGAGACAGGAAAATGCCTGGATGCTTCATGGGTCAGATACCATAGTTCCTACTATACACACAATGGAAAAAGAGATCCTATGTTAATCAAGGTAGCAGGAAAAGATTAACATGCACCATTGTTCTCTAACTCCACATGATACCATAGCACATGAACATGCACACAGGAAATCGAAGGAGGAAGAGAGGGAAGGAGGGGAAGAGCAAGGGAGATGTTACAAAATAAATAGTACAACATAGGCCATATAAAGATTATGTTTTAATCAACAACCCTAAAAGATAATTTTTATTTGTGCATTCCAAGTGACCACTCTACTTTCCAAGGGTTTCCTAGTGTTTCAAAACAGTCCCCCTTGCAAATTCAGCTGCCATGGACCATCTTGAGTCTAGCATTGAGAATATTGGAAATGTGAGGAAACATAATGACTTCTAGAAGAGTATAATGAGGTTAGGGAGGCCCGAAGGTCCAGTTCTGCTTTAGCTGTCAACAAAGAGATTCCAGAAGTGTGGACTTGAGCTTAATTCCCCCCTCCTGGGACGTTAGGACTTCATTCTTAAAGAAAATGTCTACAGTGTGAATGCCAAGAAAGGAAGACTGAGGCAGAGTGTACAGTATAATTTTGGGTTTTATAAAGAAAATCTTGAGCATATTAGCAACTAGGTGTAGGGTAAGCACATGCATTTCCATATCAAACCAAGATACACACAGGAGAAAGATCTGTCTTTATAAACTAGAGAATCTCACAAGTTGATCTCATGGGAATGTTTTCCTAGGACCTGAATCTTATGCATACAGTGCAAAAATGAATCAAAGGGAAATGGCACGCTCTCAAATAAAATCAGCCATAGGCAGGCAAAGTTCTGAAATCACACATTTTTATTATTAGATATTTTCTTTATTTACATTTCAAATGATATCTCTTCTGCTGGTTATCCCTCCAAAAAATAACAAAAACAAAACCAAAAACAAACCCTCTTTCATCCCCCCTCCCCCTGCTCACCAACCCACCCTTTCCCGATTCCTGGCCCTGGCATTCCCCTACACTGGGACATAAACCTTCACAGGACCAAGGGCCTCTCCTCCCATTGATGACTGACTAGGCCATCCTCTGCTACATATGCAGCTGGAGCCATGAGGCTCACCATGTGTGCTCTTTGGTTGATGGTTTAGTCCCCAGGAGCACTGAGGGTACTAGTTCGTTCATATTGTTGTTAGTACTAAGGGGCTGCAAACCCTTCAACTCCTTGGGTCCTTTCTCTAGCTCCTTCACTGGGGACCCTATGCCCAGACCAATGGATGGTTGTGAGCCTCTACTTCTGTATTAGTCGGGCACTGTCAGAGCCTCTCAGGAGATAGCTATATCTGGCTCCTGTCAGCCAGCACTTGCTGCCATCCACAATAGTGCCTGGGTTTGATGACTGAATATGGAAAGGATTCCCATGTGGAGCAGCCTCTGGGTTGTCTTTCTTTCAGTGTCTGCTCCATAGTTTGTCTCTGCAATACCTCCTAGCTACTAAGAAGACATCCAGAAGGCTATCAAAAAAAAAAAAAAAAAA
>JADRCD010206361.1:0-13769 GCA_019843815.1 Montemys delectorum
TTTTTTTTATTTTACTACTGTATAGATAACTTATTTAAGATTTTATTTTAGTTAACATTTATTGATTTAAACTGAATATTTTTAGAATGAATTTGTTTAGAATGATGTTGCTTATGCTTCTCATTTTTAGAGTTTCATTTAATCATTTGCTGGGGCTGGAAACTGAGCACAGGGCCTCCTGCACGTGAGGGTGGAGCTCCAACACTCAGTGACATTCCAGCCTTCAGGTATTAAAGCAGTAACTCTTTTTTTAAGGTTAAGGTTATTTTTTCCTGCGTATGAGTATTTTGCCTTCTTGTATGTGTGTGCAGAGTCCGACATGGGTGCTGGACATCCTGGAATGGAGTTAGGCAGTACTGAGCTGGCACGTGGGTCCTCTGAAAGAACACAAGTACAGCTAACTGCTGAGTATCTTTCTGGCATGCCCACCGACCTAGGTGCAAGGATTAAAGGCATATACTAGACAGACTTCACAACTCCTTTTCACTAAGATATCACATCACAACATCCTAAAAAATCAGCTGACAGTATATTTTACTTATTTATTTTAAAGATCTATTTATTTATTTTATGTGTATAAGTGCTGGCCTCCACCTATGCATGTATGTCACATTCATGCTTGATGTGGCCAGAAGAGGCTGGATCCTGGGTTCACTACAGGAACAGACACGCTCTTAACCACTGAGTCACCTCTCCAGCCCCAGTATATTTATTCTGAATATTGTAATTCCCTTCAAATTCTTCTTGGAAACAAGAGAGTAAGTGAATAGGTTGGCAGAAGGTAACTGAAAGACAGCAAGACTAGAAGTTAGGCGATAAAGTGCCTGAGTATATTTTAAAATGTGGCAGTGAAAATGAAAAGGCAAAACAAAATTGTTATCAGTAACAAAACCAGAAATATGCATTATGCAAAGAACAGAAAACAATGACTGGGCTAGAGAAATGGCTCACTGGGTAGGCCCCAGGTCTGTCAGGCTGTGCCTATAAGCCCAGCTCTGGGAAGGGAGGGCAGACACAGCAGGATCACTAGGATTGTTATATGCCAGCCTAACTCCAGGTTCAGTGAAGGATGCTGTCCTAATGGGAGAGAATAAGGAGATATGTGGTAGGTCACAGCACCAAAATACTGACTTCCTGATCAGATTAGATTCTAATCAGCAAACAGGCCAATTTTTACTAAGGGTAAAAATTTATGCTAGAAATGTGGAATATAAAGATATATTATTGATAATAATGAAAGCTTCATTGACAGTGAATATCCATTTTAAGCATCAACAATTAAAATATGAAAAAAAAACTAGAAATGAACAGTTAAGTGACTAACAGTCAAGAAACAGGAATAATATGTAGAAGGAAGTATAGAACTAATACGTTTTCATACTTTTACTGAGAAAGTAAACATGGGCAGTACCAGGACATATAGCTGTATATATTTTGTAAAAATGACAATAAGGGGGCTGGAGAAATGGTTCAGAGGTTAAGAGCACTGGCTGTTCTTCCAGAGGTCCTAAGTTCAGTTCCCAGCCACCACATGGTGGCTTACAACCATCTATAGTGAGATGTGGTGCCCTCTTCTGAACTGTAGGTGTGCATGCAAGCAAAACACTATATACATAATAAATAAACCTTTTAAAAAGCCGGGCAGTGGTGGCGCACGCCTTTAATCTCAGCACTTGGGAGGCAGAGGCAGGAGGATTTCTGAGTTCGAGGCCAGCCTGGTCTACAGAGTGAGTTCCAGGACAGCCAGGGCTACACAGAGAAACCCTGTCTTGAAAAAAACAAAACAAAAAAAAAATCTTTAAAGAAATGACAATAAGGAAGCAAAAGTGATCACTCAATTTTTATGTTTTTTCTAAAATATAACAGAAATAGATAATAATATAATATATCATAATTAACATACAGTTAATTATATTAATATATAAATGTAAAATATTAACATAAAAGTTTCTCCATTGAGAAGAAAATGTTATTAAGTGTTCCTCTGTTCATTACTACACTCAAAGTTCCTATCTTCCAATAGGAACACATATGCATCTACTTTCTACATCAAAACCAATACAAAGAAATTCAGACCCTCATTCTTTACTGCCTGTAATACTGTATTATTTGATCATAGATGAATTTCTAATCAAAACAATTAAAAGATTGCTATTCACCAACAAAAGTTGATGAGCAGAGTAATCCAGACTTAAAAGGTATAGAACATATGACTACATCTTAATACTTAAACTAAAGGTTCTAAAGAGAAACTTGTTCTTAAATGCCTTCACTGACGCCAAATGAAGAGTTTCAGCCCCAAAATTAGAGATGAAAGTAAGATCTGAAATATATCCTAATACACAACCAACATGTGAAAGAGGCTGAAAAGAAGAGGTAAAGGAAATGAGACTAAAACTCATGAACCTAAATTTAGACAAGCAGTAGAACTCTGATTCTCTGCTGTAAGTTATTTCAATTAATTTATAAGGGGGAAAAGCCCTTTTTACAAAGTACACTTCCCCATTATGCTTATATTAAGTTGTGGGCAAAAAGATTGATACTGCACCAAAAAGCAAAAGTTTTGGGGTACTGTTCTCACTACTGAGCTATAATCCTCCAGGGAAAAATAAGAATAATGTAGTCTTTGATGTATTAAAAATTGAAATAGCTCTAGAAAATTAATTTGAAAGAAAAATGTTAGAACATTATTTATCAAAAACTAAAGAGATTCAGGATTAAAGATAATCACAATCATGTCAATTAAGTTAAATGTTGAAGAGCAATTAAAGAAAACAACCAGATAACAAGAGTAGCAGGACTGCCAGTCTCAGTCAAAACTTTTTTTTTTTTTTTTAAGGTTTTTTTTTTTTTTTTCAAGACAAGGTTTCTCTGTGTAGCCCTGGCTGTCCTGGAACTCACTCTGGAGACCAGGCTGGCCTCAAACACAGAAATCTGCCTGCCTCTGCCTCCCAAGTGCTTATATAAACTCTTAAGGTTCTGCCTTCAGTCTTAAACAGCTCTTTAAAGTGTCCACTCATATCGCTAAGGATTTCAACTTATAAATATACACTCATCTGCATTTTATTTCTTTAAGAAAGGCAATACCCAACTACAAGAGCAATAGGAGAGAATCTGCCTTATGCTGATATGTTCCTTTCTTTCTCTTAGTTATTACTAACTAAAGCAAAACAAACCACATTGGCAACATTGTCAGAATCCCCGAAAGCATTTTGGCATAAAAAGAGTTAATGCCCAACTCAGCTGGATGCCAGTGACCATTTGCAAGCCTCCTAGGTACATTCCCAGCAGACACATTATCAGATTAAAGGAACTGTTAACAACTGGGTTGAAGCCTTCCTTTGTCCAAACCCAGCCTCTTCTTCCTGTGATGTCATATTACAAATCTGGGAAGCCTTTCTTGCTCACTTCAGAGACAGCCCTGCTCACAATACAGCTGGCAACCTCGGAGAGGCCTCCATTCAGCAAGAGCTAACACGCTTAGGAATTTATCTGGGATCCTTTAAACGACTGCCTATCGCCATCTGGAATCAATGTAGAAATACGAAGTCTGAGAATAAAAAGAAGGAAGAAGTAACTGATTATGACGGACGGACGGACGGCGAGCGTTTAAAGACTGAAGTAAGACTGGTAACTTACGGCTAACCATTCTGAACGTAAAGACATTTTAATTCTGGAATATTCATTTTGACGGCTGAAGCACAAGTTTACGTGAGGACTGGCCGTGTTCAACTTGGAACCGTCTTTGTCCTTACGCTTGCAGCTTTACAGGCTGGCTTCCTTAACTGCATTTTCTGTCAGTTAACTAAACTCCGGACTATGGATTTTCTAGACCAGAAAATCAGACTATTTTCCTGAATAATCTACTAGAAACGTTTAAGGAACACATTTCATGCTTCCTTTGGAGTTTCAGAGAAGAAAGTATTTATAAGAACTGGAAAAGAAACAAATAATTTGCAAATAAACTGGCTGTTGCTGTGACCACATCTGAATACCAAAGGCGATCGATCTGCAGACAAAAGGACTCCTGTAAGCTGTACTGCCTGACAATGGTAAGCTCCAACGGCTCCCACTGCCCTTATGACGACTCCTTTAAGTACACTTTGTATGGGTGCATGTTCAGCATGGTGTTTGTACTCGGGCTGATAGCCAACTGTGTTGCGATGTACATTTTCATCTGTGCCCTCAGAGTGAGGAACGAAACTACAACGTACATGGTTAATCTGGCAATGTCAGATTTACTTTTCGTCTTTACGTTGCCATTTCGGATTTTTTACTTTGCAACACGGAACTGGCCATTTGGAGATCTGCTCTGTAAGATTTCAGTAATGCTGTTTTACACCAACATGTATGGAAGCATTCTGTTCTTAACTTGTATCAGCGTAGATCGATTTCTGGCAATTGTCTACCCATTTAAGTCGAAGACTTTAAGAACTAAACGAAATGCAAAGATCGTTTGTGTTGCGGTGTGGTTCACGGTGATGGGAGGAAGTGCGCCTGCAGTTTTCTTTCAGTCAACCCACTCCCAGGGGAACAATACCTCAGAAGCCTGCTTTGAGAACTTTCCAGCAGCCACATGGAAAACTTATCTCTCCAGGATTGTGATTTTCATTGAAATAGTGGGGTTTTTTATCCCCCTCATTTTGAATGTAACTTGTTCTAGTATGGTGCTAAGAACTTTAAATAAACCTCTTACATTAAGTAGAAGCAAAATGAACAAAACTAAGGTTTTAAAAATGATTTTTGTCCACTTGGTCATCTTCTGTTTCTGTTTTGTGCCCTACAACGTCAACCTCATTTTGTACTCGCTCATGCGGACGCAGACCTTTGTTAACTGCTCTGTGGCAGCGGCAGTGAGGACCATGTACCCCATCACTCTCTGCATTGCTGTCTCCAACTGTTGCTTTGACCCCATTGTTTACTACTTCACTTCAGATACAATCCAGAACTCAATAAAAATGAAAAACTGGTCAGTTAGAAGAAGTGACTCCAGGTTCTCTGAAGTTCAGGGCACTGAGAACTTTATCCAACACAACCTACAGACCTTAAAAAGTAAGATATTTGATAATGAATCCGCAATATAAGTTGCCCGACTAAGCCACTGGAACTGCTCCGTGTTCAACTGTGAAAACTGTGCTCTTGGGAACTCTCTCCAGCTCCAACAGAAAATTAACACATGGATGGTTACCTGTTTTTAAAGGAAGTTTCTGTCTGATGTGTTAAACATTAAAATATATTCTATTCTTGTATGCACTCCATTTTACTTTCTTGAACCACTTTAATGTGTTCTTTCCTCATTAAAAAAACCTCTATAAAGTTAAGGTCTAAATGCAATTATGATTTAAATAATGTGATACCTGTACTTTTAAAATTTCATACTTCACGAAATGATTTATTCAAAAATCTGTTAAGTAGTTTTATACTGAACCCAGATGCTGTTTAAGTAAAACATATTTCACTTCTATTTTATTTTAGATTAAATGTACTTATCATGCCTTAAACTGTGAACAATGAAGAAAACCAATTTGAAATAGTCAAACATTTTTAAAATATTTCCTTCAAGAGACTACTGCAGTTTTCTGCATATTTTTATCTTTGTAGGCAATTCATAAAAAAAAAAAAAGGTATCTAGTATATAATATATTTGGAAATTACTATTTTGATTTATATTCTGGCTACAACACCCACCCAATTTCGAAATGATATATAGTATAAAATTTTAACATAAGGAAACTAATAAAATGCTATCTTGCTAGGTAAATTATTTTTAAAAGTAAAAGGTTGTCAGATATTTATTTTGAAAGTACCACAAAAAATTTCTATTTTCAGTAATGTTGGTCTAGAAATTACCAGGACAGTGAAGTGCATGAGTTTTTAGAATGTGATGCATAGCCAAGGTTTTTTGTTTTTTTTTTTACTTCTTCTCCTCTCTTACTTTAGGTCAACTATGAAGTGACTGAAAATGTTATCTCAAGTGGAAAAAAACTGTTAAAATGTTAAACGTACTAAGGACATAGTTCCTTACATAGAGAGCAACAAACCTAGAAGAACAAATAACTAAGCACAATTACATTTTCACTATACAAAACAGACAAGGCACGGCTTTGAGACAGAGAAAAATAAAACTTCCATTTTCCAACATACCCTCTCCTAATTCAAGGTATGTTGCAAAGTTTTAATTTTAGAAAAATAATATACAGTTGAATTCTGAGCTAGCCTGTATAGTAAAACATGTTAACCTTTCAAGTTAGAACACAGTATGAACATATATTTTGTAATACATAATTTACTTTTTTGTTTTGTTTTGAGACAGGGTTTCTCTGTATAGCCCTGGCTGTCCTGGAGCTCACTCTGCAGACCAGGCTGGCCTCGAACTCAGAAATCCGCCTGCCTCTGCCTCCCAAGTGCTGGGATTAAAGGCGTGCGCCACCACTGTCCAGCATAAATTTACTTTTTTCTGAGTTTGGGCTGTAACGATTTTTGACAAATCACAGTCATTTTCTATCTTAGATAAGTCTCTTTGTAATAAATAGCATACACATGGACATTTTCTTTAAACACCCATGGTTTTTTATAGGTAAAACTAAAGGAAAATAAACCTTTAACAAAAAACAAACTAATGAAGAAAATAAGCATATCCTAACAGAAGTATGTATGCTACATATATATAAATACATATGTACTGTGAACATATATATACACACGCATGCACACACACAAACACACACACACTGTAGCTTCCTTCAGTTCCTGTACTTGATAATCACCCCAAAAGAAAGCAATGCGTTTAGCAGTCTTGGATAGACTCTGTTGAGTTGAAAAGCAGCTAGAAGTCTACTGATCAAGAGGAATGGATCATGGAGTTCTGCATTTCTCCAAACTTTCCATGCTCAGGGGTCATGAGAAAACCGTAAGAGGGATCTCAAAGCATGTGTCTTACTTTAAAATACTAGAAAGACAGTCATCAAATAACTGTTAGAACTGGACTCAGTGGAGTTCTTATTGCCCTGTCTGAACAACGTACTTGAATCCTAAGTTTTGTAAAATTCTCTTATTTTTTTGTTTTTTCAAGACAGGGTTTCTTTGTGTAGTCTTTGCTGCCCTGGAACTTACTCTGTAGATAAGGCTGTCCTTGAACCTGTCTCTGCCTCCTAAGTGCTGGGATTAAAGGCACGCACCACCACTGGGTAATCTCTTATACGATTCTTAACAAAGTATCACAACAGATTAAAAAGTTGTAATTTTCTCATCTGGATCAAATACTAAGGGCAGGTGACACAGCCTGGAGTACAGCACGCACCTCTATGTGAAGACCCTGGGTTTAATACCCAACACTACCTAGAAAGAAACTGAAAATACTACGTAAACCTTACCTATCTGGACAAAAAAAAGCATCACAACCAAATTTGTGTTATTTTCCTTTGTATGTGAAGAAATGTGAGGTAAATTATACATTTTAGGGTATCTGTTTCCCCTTCACTCACAAACATACATGAAAACACTACAACTCTAAGTTTTTATTACTTTAAAATGACAGTACGGATCCTGCTGCTCTGCCCCTCCCCATATGTTTCCTACATCTCCATAAGGGCAGACCACAGAAGCCATCTCTTCAAAGAACAGGCCGGTCAGAGTACTGTCATGGAAGACAGCTCTACGGCATCCTAAAGGCTGGCTCCAGCCGGGCGGGGGTGGCGCGCACCTTGAATCCCAGCACTTGGGAGGCAGAGGCAGGTGGATTTCTGAGTTCAAGGCCAGCCTGGTCTACAGAGTGAGCTCCAGGACAGCCAGGGCTACACAGAGAAACCCTGTCTTGGGAAAAGAAAAAAAAAAAAAAAAAAAGCTCCAAACCTAATATTTATGTTGTTCATTGTCTTTCCACAGAAAAATAAAGAAAATCAAGATACTATCAAGGCTCTGAGCAAGGCTTAATATTTACATTCAAAATAGTAACAATAAATTTAAAGTATAAATCCTAATTATAAGTATTGATCATTAAAGAAATTGTCCACTCAGCTGGGAAACAGAAAACAGAAAATGAAGCAGAGTTCATATTTCCAATGCAGAAAGACTAACTTGTAGATGAAACAGCTATAGAAAATGCCTTTGGTTGTATACAGTAGAACCCCCGATGGACTTTATATGTTTTGACATTTATTAAATTATTAACTCCTAGAAGAATCTTTGCTACTTTCTCCGCAACCAAATTTCTTTAACGCTTACAGGCCATCCAACTCCAGATAGAAAGAAGACAAGACTCACTATTTTTCTCTATAAATTATTTTTTTTCCTTTTTTTTGAGACAGGGTTTCTCTGTGTAGCCCTGGCTGTCCTGGAACTCACTCTGTACACCAGGCTGGCCTTGAACTCAGAAATCCACCTGCCTCTGCCTCCCAAGTGCTGGGATTAAAGGTATGTGCCACCATCGCCCAGCTATAAATTATTTTTTAATGGAGACCATGTTATAAAAAATGCTTACATAAGGATAACATTTCAAAAGTAACCCTAAAATAATCATTTTTTAAAAAGTTCTTTTGAATTAGCCTGAAAACTGAATTACCCATTGGCAACATAACTTCTGAAATGTTCAAAATTCAAAAGGAATGCCTATGCCTTTAATCCCAGCACTTGGGAGGCAGAGGCAGGTGGATTTCTAAGTTTGAGGCCAGCCTGGACTACAGAGTTCCAGGACAGCTAGGGCTACACAGAGAAACTCTGTCTCCAGAAAACAGCAACAACAACAAAAATTCAAAAGGAATAATCAAGAAACTTATGGGTATAGAACACATTTGAATTGACAACTACTTGGTGATTGACAATATGGCTCAATCAGCAATATTTTCTAGAGACAACTTATACAATTCATGTAACTATGAACTCCCAAATTTCTATTTTATCTTACCATTTTTACTCATCTGCTTTTTTTCAAAGATGGATTATTAGTACTGCTAACTCTGTATGTGTGTGTGTATTTTAGATCCCCTAAAGCTGCAGTTATAGGTGATTCGAAGCACCCAACATGGATACTGTGAACTGACCTTGGGTTCTCTGGAAAAGCAATGTATTCTCTTAACCTCTAAGCCTTCTTTCTAGGACCTAACATTTTTTTAAATAAAAGAAAACTTATCACAAGACAACAGACCAATTATTAAAAAAAAATTGTTAGCCAGGCAGTGGTGGCACATGCCTTTAATCCCAGCACTTGGGAGGCAGAGGCAGGTGGATTTCTGTGTTGGAGGCCAGCCTGGTCTACAGAGTGAGTTCCAGGACTGCCAGAGCTATACAGAGAAACCCTGTCTCGGAAAAAAAAAAATTTTTTTTTTTAGTTAACTCCAGAAAAACTCCTTCCCTTACCTATTTGCTTAAGTAGTACCTACACCAAGTATTAATTCATGTGGTTCTAATAAATACCCTATCGTTCATTCATATTCTTTCTCCTCCTTCTCCTTCTCCCCCCCCTACCCCCCACAGCGTTTAGGGTTGGAGGTTGAATTAGTGAGGGCCCCTGAAACCCACCTAAAGATGGAAAGCAAGACCATTCTGCAGAGTTTTCCTGTGAGCACTCCTGTGTGGTATGTGTACCCCTCACCTTTATTATGTACTTCTCGCCCAGATCATCTATTTCCTAGACTACCTGCAACCATTTTTGCCTCCCCCTTTTTTTCTATACCATGACAGTTTCATTTTCTTACAATCTACAATATCCTCTTCTTAGGGTCCCTTTCTCATTTTTCTAAAGTATATTCTCTAGTAACTTCATGTCAAAAAAGATAAAGAATATACTTTTCGCTGGGCAGTGGT
Source organism: Montemys delectorum (assembly GCA_019843815.1). Taxonomy (NCBI): domain Eukaryota; kingdom Metazoa; phylum Chordata; class Mammalia; order Rodentia; family Muridae; genus Montemys; species Montemys delectorum. The sequence continues at coordinate 9,802 of JADRCD010206361.1, forward strand.
GGCGCACGCCTTTAATCTTAGCACTTGGGAGGCAGAGGCAAGTGGATTTCTGAGTTTGAGGCCAGCCTGGTCTACAGAGTGAGTTCCAGGACAGCCAGGGCTATACAGAGAAACCCTGTCTTTAAGTGTCTTTTTTTAATTGAAAAGCTACAAATTGTTGAGTTACAGTCCCTCTTCTGAAACCACAAACTGGTTAGTAAACTAAATCTCTAGACAACATATTCAAAGTTGAGAAGATTGATTAACACACACACACACACACACACACACACACACACAAAAGGCAAAACAAGGCCTCAGATCCAATTAAGAGAGCCCAGCTGTACACGAGCTTACCAGCAGCATAAGAGGTCGGACAGAAGACATCCACACGGTTAACTTCAAGTTGCCTTTTTCAAGTCATTCTATGTCTAAAATTTGTTTGTCCTTATGCCTGATAAAGAATATGAAACTGTGAAGCTGGGCGGTGGTGGTGCACGCCTTTAATCCCAGCACTTGGGAGGCAAAGGCAGGCGATTTCTGAGTTCAAGGCCAGCCTGGTCTACAGAGTGAGCTCCAGGACAGCCAGGGCTACACAGAGAAACCCTGTCTCAGGGGAAAAAAAAAAAGAATACGAGACTGTCAAATATTTAGTGTTCTTGATGACAACTGCGGGATGATCTGCATTTCATTCTCTAAAAATAATTTTTAACATTCTTCTTAACTTAACTCTGACTTGACCAAATGTATACTCCTCATCATGCTTAGCATCTCAAGTAGGCCTTTTCTGACTGAAGTCTCTATGTTATCAATAGATGTAGAAAACTTCCTCCGTTACTATTATTTATTATTATTATATTCTTTCCTTGATTAACACACACACACACACACACACACACACTCTGATCTTTCTTGGAGTAAATAACAGAGAGAAAATGAACCAAGTACTCCTTGATATGAAGATAAGAAATAATGTAGCCTAATCCAATAGCATATAGAAGTTTCTTGCATTTTCTCCCCAGGAGAAACAACCTCTGCACTCCCAGCACTCTCAGATCTGTTACAGAAGTGTCAGGAGGCGTAAGTGTTCCTGGTCAGATTCTCTGACATCCATAGGAACTGCATGCCTGGGTGTTTCTGGGTATACAAGATGTGAGGTTGGCTGGTTAGGCATGTATATATGGCCCTGATTTACAGTATGCTCACTTATTTCCTAATCATAGCATTAAAGTAATACACATTGCATGGAAACTGTACTTGAAACTGAATGTTTATCTTTTCCCAGTTAGGGATATGTCCCACGATATCTCTTTAGTCAGTACAAGACAGCAGCAGAGTCACAAGCGTCCTGCAGCCACTCCATGACAGGACAAACACGTTACGCTGGTGATGGCATCGAAGGCAGTTTTGACTTATGATGTTCACAGCTTGAAATGGGTTTATGAGGACAATTCCCCCAGTTAGACTACAACTACTTATGTGTGTACAGATTATGCACTACACAACAATTAATACTAGGCTTCTGCCCAAACTGCATAATTCTGATTCACCAGCAAGGGGGCAGATACGCTTGCAAGCTCCTGACAGAGTGGCATGGCTCCCTGAGGCAAGAGTCCAAGCTCCTGACAGAGTGGCATGGCTCCCTGAGGCAAGAGTCCAAGGACTGTTCTCAGACCACTGCCACCACCATCTACAAACATGTTAAAATCACAAATTCTTGAACTCCAACCCGGAAACTTTGGGGTTGTACCCAACAATCTGCTACCTGAATTTTTTAAGACTCACAGATAATTTTGATACATAGCAGCTGGTACTCTAGAAAATTCTTCTGGCAATGACAACTCCTGTATTTGCATAGAAGCTGAAGCCCCTATCTCCCTGAAAGCACTTTGCTGTGTGTTCTATGTTATTATGATCTGTTCTGTTCTGTTCCATCCATCAAAACACCCTCATTTAGTTTAGTTTTTATCCTCAAAAATGAATTACTCCCTCTACTTCCTTTGTTCTTTTCCGCTTGATAGTCTATGCACTGCTGCGTTTGTCCTATGTGAGTCCTTGTATGAGAGTATGTTTCTGTTGTTCTAGTAATGTCCTGAAGATAGAGAAAGTAAAGGTTTGTGGTCAGAAGTTTGTTAGTTTGAACTACAAAATTTATTTTAAGAAATAAGTATATAAAAGAAGGTTGGCTGGATAAGAACAACAAGAGAGAGGAGAGGGAAGGATATTGGAGGAGATGGGAGAGAGAGGAAAGGCATTGTACAGTGTAAGTTACACATGGGAAGTTATACCAATAAACCCCTTACTACAGCTAAAAACAAAGGCTTCTTTCATAAACCTTTTCATTATGAACAATATAATCTTCAAAATAATATTTTTAAAAAGAGCTACTTCTCCAACTAATTTTACCAATAGTACATATTCAAGAACAATAAAGACACAGGTCTCAAGTTGTAATATTTGTAGTATTTTGAAATTTAGAAACTTTTTTGTAATATCAGCATCAAATATTCACTGTGGACGAGACTGTACACTGCTCAGGGGACAGGCATGAACCTGATAAGCAGGACAAGCACTTGATTTAAACAAAAGTGGCTGCTCAGGTCACACTAAGATTATACCACCGAGCTAACATCACCCATGAAATTTCTGCTGGTAGATAAATGACTGGTTTCAAAATTGGGCTATATTTTTATGTGTTGGTTTTTAGGACTTCTTCAGAGTAAAGAGACTAGAACATATAATTCAGTGAAATTTTAGCTACTAAAGAGAAAAACAAAAAACAAAAAAATGTGTTGGTTTAAAAGAAGAAGGAAGAGGAGAAGGAGAGGAAGAAAGAAGAAGAGGAGGAGGAGGAGGAGGTGGTGGTGGTGGTGGTGGTGGTGGTGGCAAAGGCCAGAGAGAACATATTTGCATGTCAAAGATATCTTCAGCAGCCGCCACAAACACTGAATCAGTCACCTTCCATTTGAATTTAACTTTGGAAAAGTTTGCTTCAGATGAATCTGTTAAATGTCTGAAGTCAGATGAACCTGGTAGTGTCTGCCCACTTGCACACAATGCTACAAATATCCAATCTGGAAAGGTATTGTAAAAGTTATTTTCAGGAACAAATGAATCCAGTGACTCCTATTCTTAATCCTCTCTCTGCTGTTCTCATTTCAATGTTCACAGAAAAAAAACCAAACAAACAAACTGAAAACAATGAATTTAAAAACTAGTATTTCTTAATATGAAAAAGAAAAAAAAATCCCAGGAAAATTACCCTAAGATATGCTATGAGCATAATGATTAAAAATGACAAAGCATTTTAATTCCAAAAATAAAAGTGACTTAAAAACAATTATCTAAGCCGGGTGGTGGTGGCACATGCCTTTAATCCCAACACTTGGGAGGCAGAGACAGGCGGATTTCTGAGTTCGAGGCCAGCCTGATCTACAAAGTTGAGTTCCAGGACAGCCAGGGCTACACAGAGAAACCCTGTCTCGGGAAAAACAAAAACCAAAAAAATAAAACAAAAACAAACAAACAAACAAATCCCCCAATTATCTATTAGATGTTTTTAAAGAAATCATAAAAGAGCATAATAAAATCTTAAAGAAAAATTCTATTCTACATAATCCTCTTTGGTTTTTTTCCCTTTTCTGAAAGAAAGAAACCTAGGGTACTAGACATGTTAAGCTGTCTACTACCGTGCACTACATATTCAGCCCTTGAGTTCTATAGAGCAGAGGCTGGTCTTGAATTCAATATCCTTCTGTCTTTGCCTTCCAAATGCTTAGGTTACAGATATACATGACTGTGTCTAGCTTCTTTGTTGTATTTTAGTGAATGGCAATACACAAACAAATAACGAAAAAGCCACCTAACATTTAGCAATAATAATTCTTAAAAACCCAGAAGAGTAAGAAATAAAACTTCTGTTCTATATTTCATTACCATTGGTTTAAAAAAAAAAAAAAATTTTTTTTTTTTTTTTTTTTTTTTTTTTT
>JADRCD010206362.1:0-30141 GCA_019843815.1 Montemys delectorum
CCTGCCTAAGCCGCCACATAAAGTAGACAAAGGGGTTAGAGGCAAAAATCAGTCATTCTCACAGGGAAAGACAAGAACCCTGCTTTACTCGGGAGAAAGCAAACTCACATTCTAAGCGTATAAAAGGAAATGGGAGCTGCATGAATATAATAAATGCAAACTCGTGTACACAGAGCTTTAGCCGCTGGTGACATTCTCCAGACTGCTAAATAACTTTCACTTTCATCCAGAAAAAGCCACCCCGCTCCTAGGAAGTCGCTCTAATTGCCTCCCAACCTCAAGATCAGCTTCTTTGGCTCCTGGGGTTCCCTTGTCCTGACTCCGTGTCCCCACAGGACAGAACTCTTGCTTTTCCCCAACCCCACCCCACCCCACCCCACCTCCACTCCGCCCACCACCCCCTTTGTGCTGAGGGGGAAAAAAAAAAGAATTACAAACACGCACTGTGATCATGACTCGCCTGCCCCCAACTATGGTCGCACAGCCTCCGCCCTCCAGCGAGTGAGGATGTCTGAGGCTCTTACACATTAGCGGCAGGAAGTGGAGTCCCGAAGGGAGGCTGGGAATTTGAACGCCTTCCCATTTCAGCACTCGAGGGGAGGAAACGCTCGCTGCTCAGCCCTCCGCGTGCACAGATGGCTACTGCTCCCTCCTGAGCACTGTGTTCCCGGCTCCGATCCTCCTCTCCTCCTCTCCTCCCTCCGCTCAGCTCCCCGCCCCCACCTCCTCTCCCTCTCCTTGGAGGGAAAAGTCTGCAGAGCTGGGAACTGTCTTGGAGAATTCAACAAAGGCGCGAGCCAAAGGGGAACAAACTTGAAAAAGAACTTGTTTTGTGTCTGTTAAGGAACCTGCTGGAAAAAATCCACACCTATTGGTGTGTGTGTTTCAAGCACTAGTAGTAAGCCGGAGGAAGCACGGGCAACTGTTAAGGTCTCTGCCTTGATAAGGAAACTCAGCTGTTGAAAGGTTAATCAGCAAAGAAGGGACAGCACGACCGACCGGGGAACTTACTACTCCTGAATTTAAACTACGTTGTTTTCCGTCCAGATATTTCAATGGAGACAGTTGGAGAATCTGTATTTCAGGGAAAAGAAGTTTTCCGTAGAAGTTCATGACCCTCGCAGGTAAGCCTTAAAAGCCCTTTTCTTCTGAGAGTGTATGATTTTGTGTTGTTGTGATGGTTTATGTTCATGAGCAGTTTGGGGTGAGGGGAGAGGATGGTGAATCACGCAGGACAGAGGTCACATCAGGATGTAAAGCTTTGTGATGATAAATGCAAAGAGTGTGCCCGTGTTTAGCAATTCTGTGGCAATCTCATCTGGCTACCTCTCTCTCCTCTCCTCTTCTCTTCTCTTCTCTTCTCTTCTCTTCTCTTCTCTTCTCTTCTCTTCTCTTCTCTCTCTCTCTCTCTCTCTCTCTCTCTCTCTCTCTCTCGTGTGTGTGTGTGTGTGTGTGTGTGTGTGTGTGTGTGTGTGTGTGATGCTGGAGGAAGCATTGTGGCACTTTGGAACCACATTTGAGTCACATGGGGACATTCCTTCTTAACAGACAGGACACCAAAGGCTTCCTTGCCAGAGCTGCTAAGCCTACCTCAGGCAGGATGGTAGAGACTGAGAGGCATCTGTCAACCAAAGTTGTTAGGCTCGTTAATTCTGGTCTGGTACCTTGTGATTTTCTTTTTTTTATGTTAGTTTTATGGGTGGATATGAAATAAATAAAGTTCTTTTTCCTTCTTCCTACATTGCACCAGCCATTGTCCCAGAGAACACCAGTCTTAAAAACCTGTTCCAAGTTGGATGCTGAGCAATAAATAGGGTTCTAGTTTGGAAGGTAGGGAGCCCTGCAGGGAAGGAGCCTGGGCACCACCAACCTTGTGCTTTTCCTCTTTGTGTGCTGGCAATTCTAACGTCGAAAGCAGTCCATAGCCAGCAACAGGGTTCCCTAAGCCATGCTCACCTGATACCTAAGAATAAATTGCTGTGTGCAGGTCCAGATGCAGACTAACAAGAAAGTAGGCCCCAGAAGATACTAAATAGATCAGAAGCACTGGAGAAGCCAGACTGGGTTTGGGTCCTGGTGACACCCAACCCTGAGCTTAGGAGGAAGTGCTGGCAGCAGCCCCACCTTGCAGGAGGCTTCTGAGCCTACAAGCAGCTGTGTCCCTCCAGGGAGCTGGGGACTCAGGGTGAGGCATTGCCTGCAAGGCGAGGGGAGGGCCGAGGTTTGTGCAGAAGCCTTGAGTGCCTGCTACTGCTGATAACCCGGCTGGAACCCAGCTGGGTTGTGTACCTCCTTGTAATCTGCACAGAACAGCCTCCTCCTGTAGGGGAGAGTTTATTCTGCCCCACAGTGACCATGAGACTGGCAACTAGAGACCATAATGTTCTAGAATCTGAGTCTCTGCAGTCAGGTGCAGAGGGTAATATTAAGCAGAAAGACGGCTTGTTCAGTGGTCCTCAGGACCGTGGGATGCATTTCATGGTCTAAAGACCCCCTCCTCCCGAGAGCACAATCCGTCGGCACAGGCCACAGAGGGGCAGGTGGATGCCAAAAATAATAATCCAGCCATGGAGAAACTCGCTGCTATTTTTCCAGGTGAACTTAATGTCAGACTAAGATTCATGAATGAATGAGAGGGAGAGCAGTCCAAGTGTAAGAAGGGTGAATTGAATTCAACACCATGATCATATACAGAAAAGGGGATGCCTGGCAGAGCAAACATTAAAAAAAGAAGAGGAAGAAGAAAAAAAAAAAAGGACTACCTGTGGGTCTGAGTGCAGGGAATTCTTTCCCTAGACAGAGGGAAAGAATTTACCCGTGTGTGTGTGTGTGTGTGTGTGTGTGTGTGTGTGTGTGTATGTGTGTACGTGTCTGTGTCTGTGTGTATAGTGTGTATATGTATGTGTATATGTGAATGTGTGTGTCTGTGTATGTGGTGTGTGTGTAGTGTATGTGTGTAGTGTCTAGCGTGGAGTGTGTAGGTCTAGGAATATAGGAAAGACACTTAACACTATACCCTATCATATGGTGGGCTTTTGGCTTATTTAGCAAAAGGGATCTATTTCATACATGTTTTGAGAATTTGTATGTTCTTCTATGATAGATATAAAAGGCTGAATCAGTGTCCTCTTCCATCAGGAACTGTTAGGAGAGTTGGGGACACCAGCGAAAGAAGTCAGTGATGGGGTTTGCCAAGTGTGGGCACTGGTTTGATACTTGCACATATGTGCTCCCCAGGTAGTTCCTTACTATGACCCAGGAAATGAATCAAGGCACAGAAATGGATTGTGGATAGCTAGTAAATGGTACAGGCTGGATTTGAACCCTAGACGTCTAAGGCCAGAGCTCATGAAATTATTAGTGCCTCCTCATGCGTAACCAGGCCCAGTGTACTGAGTGTCAAGTGATACAGACCAAAGTGCTGAGTGATGTAGATACCAAAAGCCTTCCTGGTCATGTGGTCTTCCTGAGGAGGAGAGATCTGAGCTGAAACCCGTGGGGTTACTAGGATCAAAGCCAGGGGGTGGGCCCTCAGGAGATATGGACAACCGAAGAAATGAGTGTTTTATGTGGACAGTAAAGCCCCAAGATGGCAGTCTGAGCTCAAGAGTATGACCATCTTCCCTGAAAAGCAGCCCTGAATCCACCATGACAGGGACATCACTTGGGGCCAAGACAATGGGGGCAGATCTAACTGGCACCTCTTCCTGTTGTGCCCGCCCCATAGAACACAGGCTCTGTGGTGGACTTCAGCCCCTCCCCACTGTCTCTGTTCTTACCTACCATTTGTCTCTGTCATCCTCTAAGTTCAGCAAACACTGATCCATTGCGGAGAGTTAGGTAAAGTAGATGTTGAGGTGGGAAGGGCTGACAGGAGAGATGATCGAGGAGATAAGATCCTAATGGAGCAGGTGAAAAGCCGAGTATCTGATGTAGATGTTCCCATGAAACTGACTTCCCAGACCGACGAACCACTTAAGCCTTCTTTACTCTCGTTACCTGGAGAGTTGTACCACCTGGATTTGACCGCTCTCTCTACTTTACATTTCAAGTTACTGTTTCTACATAATCCAGCCTTCCTCGGGGTGGGGGTGGGGGTGGTTTATTTACTCCCAGCCAAATTAGGAGTTCAGATGGTAGCTACTTGACTCCCCAAAGACCTGTGCAAGAAGCCTCCCCCATCCCTCTCTCTCTCTTTCTCTCCCTTTTTAATTTCTCCCCACAGAGCTGTTTTACTCATTGATATTTTTTTTTCCGCCCTTAACTTTTTTTTTTTTTTTAACCAAACTGGGAGTTGGAGAGTGACCCAACCTGCCTAGTATCCGGTTTTTCTACTCACCAGATTTGAGTTTCCCCTAACACGTGGGTATGAAGAAGCCCCGCTGTTTAATCTCTAGTTTATAGAATAGCACAGTAAGACCAGCATTACATTTCGAAGAAAGATCAGGGGTGGAGAGAATGTTGTTATTCATAAATCCCAATGAGGCTACAGTTAGTTCCTCCAAATCAGATATTTTCATCTCAAAACCATTGATACTTCTTCTGACGCATGGACCAAGAGCCCCAACTTACACTCCGACCTGCCAGCACCTCCCCACTTCTTTTTCGGCATGCACAATGGTTTATGGGGGGGGGCGCACAGCACACATGTGGGGGTCAGAGGTCTTCATCTTCCACCTTGTGTGAGATGGGCTCTTGTGTTCTTTGCTATTTATACAGGCCAGGCTAGGTGGCACAAAAGCTTTGAGGGATTCTTGTCTGGCCCCTGCTTCCCATCTCTCCATAAGCACACTGGGATTACAGATGTATACGAAGTCCAACTTAATGGGGCCTCTGGAGGGCCAAGTTCAAGTCCTCAAACTTTGTAGGTTAAGTGCTTGGTGCACTGAGCCATCATCCCAGCCCCGCTTCACTTTCTCTCTCTCCTCTCCCTCTCTCCCCTCCCTCCCCCACCCCACAAACACTTTAATTTGTTCTAAGATTATAAAATACTTAAAAACATCTAACTACGTTTATTTGTGTATATGTGCATATGCATTGCCTTTGTTAGCATGGGTCTATGCACGTGTGTGTGTGCGCGTGTGCGTGTGTGTGTGTGTGTGTGTGTGTGTGTGTGTACGCGCGCGTGCATGCATATATGTATATGTAGCAGAAGACAACTTGCAAGTGTCGTTTCTCTCCTTATATCATGTGGTCCCAAAGGATCAGACTCAGGTCATCAGGTTTGGCAACAAGTCACCTCTCTGACCCAACTGTCAGATCTAACCGGTGTATGCTATAGAATATATTTCACGGATACTGGGCAACAGTGGTACACACCTTTAATCCCACCACTTACAAGGCTGAGGCAGGCCGGTCTACAGAGTGAGTTTCAGGACAGCCAGGGAGGGTTACACAGAGGACCCCTATTTCAAAAGAACAAACTGAAAATACAACAATAAAAAGAATATACTTCACTGAGGACGTGGCCCTATAAACCTTTTATCCCTCTCCAAAATACCATTCATGTTTTGAAACTGATGCTTCCCGTTTTTATTTTTAAACTCCATGTGCCTCTCTCTCCTCCATATACACTCCAATTAGAATCCTAAGTGTATACAGAGCTTAGGGGAGTGGCTGGCTCCTTTTTCTCTGCCTTCCCTCTCCTGATTCTTAAGTGCCTCTACGCTCTGCAAGAAGTGGTAGTAAGTTAATCTGCTTTAAATTCTTTGGCGGGTGCACACGTTCCTCACTACCCACCCTAATGTTTTGGATTTACTAATGAAAGGCTACATATATATGTACCCTTTTATTTTTATATGCCTTAAACAGCTCAATGGCTGGGCCCTTCCAAACCTCCCCGAGGCTAACACACTCTGCATTCTGATATTCCTGAGTTATTACTTACTAAAACCTATCTTCCATCTAGGCTGCCATGGACACAGGCCTGCAGCCCTCGTGACCCCCAACTCTTTCATCTTGGCAGTGTCTCTGTCTCTCTGTTCTACACTCCTCAAGCAGGAACCTTCTGGAGTGGCCCAGCCACTGAGCTGTTTAGGGCATATTAAAAATAAGGCCTCTGTGTGTGTGTGTGTGTGTGTGTGTGTGTGTGTGTGTGTGTGTGTCTGTATATGTGTGTATGGTGTGTGTGTGTCTGTGTGTGTGGTGTGTATATGTGTCAGTGTGTGTGTGTGTGTGTGTGTGTGTGTGTGTGTGTGGTGTATATGTGTCTGTGTGTATGTGTCTGTGTCAGGGTATGTGTGTGTGTCTGTGTCTGTGTGTGTGTATGGTGTGTGTGTGTATGTGTCTGTGTATGTGTCTGTGTGTGTGTCTGTGTGGTGTGTGTGTGTGTCTGTGTGGTGTGTGTATGTGTCTGTGTGTATATGTGTCTGTATGTGTGTGTCTGTATGTGTGTGTCTGTATGTGTCTGTGTGTGTGTCCGTGTGTGTGTCTGTGTGTCTATGTGTGTGTCTATGTGTGTGTGTGTGTGTGTGTGGTGTGTGTGTATGTGTCTGTGTGTGTGTCTGTGTGAGTGTGTGTGTATGTGTCGGTGTATTTGTGTGTGTGTGTGTCTGTGTGTCTGTGTCTGTGTGTGTGTGTGTCTCTGTGTGTATGTGTCTTTCATTCTAAATCCAAAATGCACGCACACCCCCGGTGGAGTTTAGAGCCGATCCCTCCTACCACTTCACTGGGGATGTATCTGTACTGGATAACCAGACCTTTCAGGGAGCACCTGTCTAGTTAGAGTAACGCAGGAAGTCCTGCCATATGGGAAATGCTTGGGCCATGGAGAGGAGAACCGTGTCCCCGGTCTTCCCCATAGGCAGCATCACCTGGTTAGTGACATTAACCTGGCTAGTGAGCATTAAGAGCGTTAAGCAAAAGTTTTTTCCTGGCTCTGAGACTTGTCTTGGCTTCTTGCCAAGAGCTGAAGATCAAAAAAGACCATCAGGTGACTTGAGTGACCCCCGTCGCCCAGGGTCTAAAGCTCGAGGAGTCAGTTTCTGACACAGCATGGCCATGTGGGTCCTTCAGTGTATTCCTTGTGTTTCCAGTGAGCTCCCCTGTCCCCTTCTCAGCAATGGGCTCTCACTTAAAGTTGTTTATTGAATGACATCCCCCGCCCCCTGGCCACCCCATCACAGGGACTGAATGGAGCTTGCGTTTCTTGCTTTTGCAGGGCTTCGGTGACCAGGAGGACTTTTGGGCACAGTGGCATTGCCGTGCACACCTGGTATGCATGTCCAGCACTAATCAAGTCCATTTGGGCGATGGCGATTAGCCAGCATCAGTTCTATCTGGACAGAAAGCAGAGTAAGGTAAGTGACCAGACCTTCCACCAGGCGGCCAACGGAGGCAGCAATTTAGGGATTAGATGGGTAGGGGAGGAGGGAGCAGCTGTGTCCTTGGCTTGAGACCTATGGGGTAAGGGCCTGCCTCTTGGGGCTGCGAGTAGGAGGAACATCAGGAAATCTTTAAGAGGCCACGCTGGGTGCTACCTAGCAGGGTACAACCCAAGGCACAACCCACCCACCACCAGAGGTGCTTAAGCCTCGGGTACAGCCCTTAGGAATTTGGAACATACTTTCGGGGGGCTCTGGAGACTCTTCTAGTAAGCTCTCACACCCTCACTGATGTTTAAACAGTGGTATATTGTTTTCTTTGGGGTGGGGGTGCAGATAACCACCCTCACCGCATAGACAGGACTAACCGCTCGGGGAAATTGCTGTGAAAAGCCCTCCAGGCTTTTCCAGCTGCCAACTCTGTTTCTAAAATATAAAACTGGAAAAGTGAAAAGGAAAACAAAACAGAAGCAGCACCAGCTCCGACTCCCTCAGGTAGACCCGGAGCCTGGGGCCTTGGGAACCTGCCATCTCTGCACTGGAGCAGTTCATCCACCCCCAGCCTGAATGGCCAGCTGCACTTTCTGGTGGGTGGGAGAACGGGACACGCTTGGTTCACACAGGGCTTACAGCAACACGCCTGCCCTCTCTTTCTCCACCTGGCTTCGCTTCCCTCTTTTCCAGGGACCCCACAGGCCACTCCCGTTCAAGGGATCTCAGAAGGGGCCCTGGTGTGGAGATGGCAGTAAGCCTGCATTAGGATTCTACAGGCTCCAGGTCATGGGAACACTGGTCAAGATCAGCCTTGGCCCCTCAAGTGGCTCCCACCAGCCATAGACGTTGCCTGCCCATGTTCCCAGGGGCAGGTGGGATTTAATAGATCAGGAGGATTGGATTGGTACACTCTTGGCTCTTTGTTCCTTTACTGTGGGGTTTCTTTTTCCTCTGGAGGAGAAAACACGAATTGAAAGTAAGATAAGTTGCAACTAGTAAAATGAAACCAGCAGAAATGACCCCCCCCCCCCCCCCCCGCCACACACACACATACACTCCCTCTCCGCCCTTCCCAGTTCACTTCCAAACCATGGCCTGTTCCCTGTCACATCGACTATCTGCTTTGTAAAGTAGTGATTTTTTTTTTTTTTTGAGTCTTTCTGACCCCTTTATTTAGTCACTTTTGGAGTGACCAAGTCTGGAGGTGTGTGTGGTGTTCTTTGTGGCTGGAAATCATGAGCGTATCCTACACTGTTCTAGTGGTGATGGGCCTTGGCGCAAGCCTTTGAAGCTTGGTCAGATCAAAAGAAACAGGGCCACAGGGGTTTGACTCATGGTAGATGTTGAGACAGTGGGTGGGGGTTGTGTGCTCTGCTCTCCGGTAGACAGCCTTAGAGGTCAACACCCACAAACATTGATCTTATCTTGAGTTGCTGGCTGGTGGGTTATAACAGTTGGAAGCTGTAACGTTTCTCCTGAATTCCCACTGTCAGTGACTCTTCAGTGTAGAATCCTCTCCTACCCCCCATCCCCCCTATTCTAATACCATAGATTGCAATGGAGACAGGAAGTCTCCCACAGGATATGTCACCCACAGGATAGTGCAGTGTCAGCAGCTAGCTTGGGGTCCTCTTCCCCATGCTGGTTTTTTTTTCTTTCAGTTTCCTGGGTGTCTCAAGTCGTCTGTTCTTGGGGTTCTTTAAAAAAAAAAAATGCCTATGAGAATTCTTGTTTAGCAGACAGACTTCTAGTTAGCCACGAAGGATATGGTAAGTGAAGCCCAGGAAGAAATGATCACCAATCCTTTTTTAGCAGGAACCATTATTTAAGAGACAAACCGTGGGCTGGAGAGACAGCTCAGTGGTTAAGAGCACTGGCTGCTCTTCCAGATCAGAGTTCAATTCCCAGCACCTACATGGTACTTCATAACTACCTCTGACTCCAGTTCCAGGGGGGTCTGACAATCTCACATAGACATATATCCAGAGAATGCACAAATGCACATAAAATAAAAATAAATTATGAGAGAGAGAGAGAGAGAGAGAGAGAGAGAGAGAGAGAGAGAGAGATTGAACTATAGGAGGTGGCCCAAACCTGTAATTCTAGCTCTTGAGAGGCAAAGACAGGGAGACTTCTTCTTCAAGACTAGCCTAATCTATATAGAAAGTTCTAGACTAGCTAAGGTTACTTACTTAGTGAGACTCTGCCTCAAAAAAAAAAAAAAAAAAAAAAAAAAAAAAGGAAAGTCAAAGGCCAAAAGCATGAGCAAGCTCCCTGCTGTCCTTTTCTGTTTACACTGAGGGACAAAAGAAAATAGCCAAAGTCCCAGGGGAAAAGGATTTCACCCAGGAATCGTTACATAGCCTTAGCTATGTATCGGGCAACAAACATTTGTTTTCTTGTAGTTCTAGGAACCTAAGACAATATTGCTAAGCAAGTTCTCTACCACTTTGTTCTTAGCCCTGCGTGTTTCTCAGGAGTCAATCCTTTAACCTTATAGACAGGTGAGGATCAAGGTCCTCTGTTTGGACAGCAGATGACTATTCTCCGGCTCCTTGACCCGGGCAGGCGTCTTATCACACATGTTTTTGCCTTTTCTAATTAGAGGACAGAAAAGGAACTTCCTGACCCAGATTAGTAGTCGGGGAAGTGGCATGATTGTTTATGAAATTGCTTTAGGAAATGGTTTCATTTTAAGAAAATTGTGTTTTATTAACATCACGATTAAGCTAGCCCATTCTCCTGTCTAATGCTGCACTGAGTTTAAACTTTCTGAGAAGCCCCACATTAAGTCAGAGATGGAGAAATATTCGGTAGGAATTACATTGCAACATGGTTCATTTCTGGGATGTCATGTGACCCATCTTTGGTGGGCACCATGGACTCCAACAGGTCTGGGATGGAAAGCTTCAGATATTTCTGGACAGCCAGTGTGGGCTGGCATCCTGGCAAGGCTTGGCATTCTACTGTATGGGGCCATGCCAACCATTCCTTTCTCTGAAGGGCTCCCAGCATAGTTCAGGCCTCCCAAGTGATGTTTATCAAGCCCAGAGAAACAAGTACTGTCTAGTGGTTTGAGTCAGCGAGAGCAGTAGCCAAGACAGCTCATGGATTCCCCTACCTGACACCCTAGATTTCTCTTCTTCAGTGTCATTATGCAAATCGTTTTTGAAAGCCTCCCCTCTCTTCCTGTCTACTCTCTCCCCATTTCTTCCTTTGCCTTCCCTCTGCTTCCTCTTTCTCCTTTGGCTCCTCAAACACGTACAGGAAGGGACATTCTACTGTCAAAGGCAGAGTGGAGGAAAGTTGGCTCGCTGCAGTGCATTGAGTATACGAAGCTCTGCAGACACGAATTATAATTGATCATGTATATCTGCTGATACTGACGATCAGAGATGCTGTCAAAAGGATGCAGTGACCTTTGCATCCTGGAGCCAAAGAATGTCCTAGAGACCTCAGGGGAAAGTCTTTGAAAGCTCGCATTGTTCAGAGGAACTAATGGATGCTTTTCCTCTGACCTCAGAGTGGTGTGCTCTGGAGCTAATGCGCAGACACCTTTCCTCCTTAATCTTTCATTTTTTTTTTCATCTTTCTTCATCCTATCTGCCATTTATTCCTTCTAAAATAAATTGCATGATAGAACAAATTAAGGCTTATTTACTGAATGCTTAGCACCACATGAGAGGCCATTTGGGATGTGTAGGGACTCTGGGACTGACCCAGAGACCTTGCTATGCGTAAGGAGACTCTCCAGGGCGTGTTGGGTCATTGTGATAGGCCCACTCCAGAAAGTTCTTAAAGTTGCCAGAATCTAGACTGTATTAGAAAAAGGCTATCTGTTGTTGCTCCTTCTCTATTTTGGTTTTCTGCCAGTGAGGTTGATATGTAAGGGGGAGGTTTGGATGGGGGAGTGGGGAGGTAGGTAGGGGGCTGGTCTGAGGATTTCCATGTGATTAATGGGATCCTTAAAATGTCAAGTAACGCCATCAATCTAACCTCATTCATAAAATTACATCCAGGTTCTAATTTATATCCTATTGCAATGGTCTTGATAGAGAGAATCTGGCATGGTCCTCATCTCAACTCTGTAATGTGGGCTTAAAGATCCCCTTGGTATTTGAGGATCAGGGAGGTCAAGGATCAGAGTCTACCAGTGACCGACCAGGAGGAAGGAGCTCCTGGGTCCTTGCCACTGTGCTAGGTGGGTGTGATGAGATGCTGCTCTGTAGTTGTTCAAGTGTGAACTGCTTCTATGAAAACGCAGGCCTTGGTAATGAACAGTGCTGAAAGAGAGGAAGTAAGGGACTGTGCTCACTCTGCTCGCCTGAAGGATAAAGCATAGCCAGATGGGTGCTGTAGATATGTAGAGTCCACATGAAATTGAAAGCCCTTCCTGCTTCCTACAGCCAAAAGGCTGCCAAGCCTGGCAGCCGGGGTTTGTTTATGAACAAGGGGGCCCTAACCTGAGGAAGTCGACCAGATTCTGAACATAAGAAAGAGGAGACCAAAGTCACAGGGCCAATGCTGGAGAAGGAGGGGAGGAGGAAGAGAGTTCACATTGGGCGAACAACTGGAGGGCAAAAGTCTAGGACCTTCTTCTGGCCGGAAGTCGCTGTCTTCCATCAGGATAGGCAACAACAGGCCAGAGGAAGGGCAAGGCCTTAAGGTGGTGCTGATGTGGGGGCCCACGTGTGGGACAAAGCCCTGAGCAAAGGAGGACGCCTGTAAGTCAGGAAGAGGGGACAGTGGTATGCAAGCCTCACCAAGGCTGTCAGAATCTGTCTGGAGGCTTGTGGGTGTAGAGAGACCTGATCTCAGGCAGCACACACACACACACACACACACACACACACACACACACACACGGAGCTCCCCAGCTCCGCCACGGAGAGCTAGGGGGTGCTTAGATTATCATTTGATTATCACGTCATTTCGTGATGTGTATCATAAAGGCATTGATTTCTACAACCACAGCAACTAATTGCAAAATGCCAAAAAATGTCTATAAAAAGAAAATACAATGCATTTCCACATTGCAAAAGATATAACTAAAGCAGATGGCTTTCCTAGGGTGTGAGGGCAAATCACTTTTAGGGATGGAATTGTAAACTGGAAACAAAATGGTCTGTGGGCTCTCTTCGTTGGCTATGACTATTAGCCAGGCAGGGTCAGTTGACCTGCACACAATCTAGAGTGGAATTTGAATTGCAATATGAAGACTACAGAATCTTCATAGATTTAACGAATGAAAATTTAAGCAGATCTTGTTACAATGCTGTTGGCAGGACCTGAGTATTCCAGAGATTTCTGTCTTGTGTAGATAGTCTTTACAGGTGTAGGATGCCAGTATCCTATCATCTAAATGCTCCATAGTCCTGTGAGTAATAACTGAAGATGTTGAAGAACTTAAAAATCTATTATTTCGTGAATTTGTTTCACAAATCCCATCTGTCATTTATAAAGCTAGGAGTTCATTTTCTCCTCCTTGTTTAAGCATAAAATATAGTCACAACTATGCGTGTGTGTGTGTGTGTGTGTGTGTGTGTGTGTGTGTGTGTGTGTTGCTAGGGGTTGAGCCTAGGATCTTGTGCACACTAACGAAGTGCTCTCCCTCTTCATTCTACTTTTTATGTTGAGAATGGGTGTCTCACTAAGTCACCCAAGCTGGCTTTGAACTTGTTCTTTGGCCCAGGCAGACTGCAAATTTATAATTTCCCTGCCTCAGCTCTTCCAAGTAACTAGGAATTCTGGCCTTGACACAATTTTTCATTCTGTCAAGCAGAAAAGAAAGAAGGGGAAGGAATTAGAGGGAGGGAAGGGGACGCTCTACACACAGCTTCTCTTCTGTGACTCCAGCTCATCCCTCTGTAGTAGGTGGTAACTTCCATGGCTTATATTTAGGAACAACAAGGCTCAATGAGATTAAATGCCTTTCGCCGAGTCTAGATTACAATGACCACACTCTTCCACTGTGCTCTGTAGCCTTCAGTATCCTGGGCTGTGAATTCCAGTTTGTGTAGCTTATGAGCCATCTGAATTCAGGCTGACGAGTTGGCAAATATTTTCTGTTCCTTCCATAACCTGTTCACCTTCCCTTTCCAGTCCAAGATCCATGCGGCACGAAGTCTGAGTGAGATCGCCATTGACCTAACAGAAACAGGGACCCTGAAGACCTCAAAGCTGGCCAACATGGGGAGCAAGGGGAAGATCATCAGTGGCAGCAGTGGGAGCCTGCTGTCCTCAGGTAGGGCCTAAACCTGAGGCGCCTTCCACAGAATGGCTTCCTTCCAAGGACGGGGGAGCATCATGCACAGGAGGCTACTGAGTACACCTTCCAAAAACTGCCTTTAGTTCTCAGACCAAAGTTTGAAGCCAACTGTGGGTCTATGAAAAGTTTCCCAAGGTATCCAAAGGGGCAGAGGGAGATGCGTGTAACTTAAGTGTGGGACAAATTGTCAGAATCTCCAAGGGCTCTTGATGGGGTTTTTTAGAATGCTGACTGATGTAGTCATTAACTATCATCACGAGTGTCAACTCCAAAGGCAGAGAGCAGGGTTTACTTGTGTTCCCTTAAGAGGGAGGCTATCCCAGTAAGGACAGAGGTCAGGGTCAAGCTGCTACGCTCTACTTCCAAGGAGACATCTGGAGCTTTATAGGGTAAATGAGACTTGTGTCACAAAGGAATGGCCCTTGTCACCACCTGGTTCTACTCCCTAATTCTCCTGTTCTCCCACAACACAGGGTTGCTCTGTGTGACAGCCCTGGCTGTCCTGAAACTCACTTTGTAGACCAGGCTGGCCTCGAATCCACCAGTCTCTGCCTCCTGAGTGCTGGGACTAAAGGTGTGTGCCACCACACCCAGCTCTTTACTGTCTATTTCTGTGAGCATCAGGCTGTTTTTTTGTTTGTTTGTTTGTTTTTTGTTTTTTTGTTGTTGGTTTTTTTTTTTTGGCATGAGAGATTAGGAGGTCCAGATCAAATTTGTCTCGGCTTCAAGAGTGGAAATCAAGGAAGTAGTTGATTGGTACAGCACTTGCTTAGCACACTCAAGGCTCTGGGTTCAATCCCCAGCCTCTGAGTCAGTCAAAGAGTGGGGAATAATGCTGTTTGCTTAAATGACAAGACAGGCCTGGGTTTATATGAGGTCAGGGGGAGAAAGACAACGGTGTTTTGTGAGCCGTGTGACTAGCCAATGCCTCTTCAAAAGCAGTCTGTTGGAATCCTGATGAATTTAGGCAGCTGTTCTAGTCTGCTTTCTGTCACTGTGCTAAAACATTGTGACCAAAAGCAACAAGGAGAAAAGAAGGGTTTGTTTCATCTTATTCTTCCAGTTAACCATCTATCACTGAGGGAAGCCAGAGCGAGAACCCAAGGCAGGAACTGAAACAGAGACCACAGAGGAACATGGCTTACCGGGCTGCTCGCCTAGACTCGTATTCAACGAGCTTTCTTATGCAGCCCAGACCCACCTGCCTAGGCATGTGGGTCCATCTACGCTGGAGGGAGCCCTCCCACATCAGTCACCAGTCAAGACAATCCCACACCGTCATGACCCCCAGGCTGATCTTACCTGGGCAGTCCTATAGATCAGACTCAGACAGATGACACTGGGCTGTGTCAAGTTGACAGTTAACTAGGATGGGAGCCATATCACCTTGCCTTTGAGCTAGGAAATGAAATCTTTACCTCCTGTCCTTTTCCAGGGCTAGAACTATACACAGTGACTGCAAACAACTGTCACAACAGAAAAGGGAAAGACAGAAGAGGAAGATGAGCTGACCCATGTTAGCTTCTGGGCTGGTGTTGTCCACTCGTAGTCAGAAGTTGAAGCTGAACAGAACTAAGGACAGGAGAATGCACATGAGCCCTGGAGTGAGATGTGGGATTGCTATGGAGCACATAGAGTGTGAATCGGGTCTCCATGTTAGACAGGCTACGACCCAGTGATATGTCCACATGCTTACGAGCTTTATAATATGACACACTGCATGATTGTTTGTCCTAAAGGAACTGTCAAAATTAGATAAGCTTCAGGTTCATGAAAGCCAGATCTGTGTCTGCCAGATCTCTATGGCGTTGACTCTAACTCTTAATTCTGCCCTTCCCTGAAATTCTTCGAAGCTGTTTCAGACAAAAGGTATGCCAGGTGGCCGCTGCTTCTGAGGCTTAGGGGTTTGCAAGGAAGACTGTATTAAAAAAAAAAAAATGTTGTCTTCTTGCATCAAGACAGGAACATTCAAAACCTAAGGGTCTATCCGGAGTTATAGCCCCTCCCAGCCTCCCCCTGAATGGGCAAAGTAGAACTAAAGGTAACACTTTGTCCTTTAGACACAGCGTGCAATGATTTCCCTAGTTCCTGTTAAGCCGGTCTGAGGCAAAAGCCTGGCTCTCTCTCTATCTACCTCCTTACCTAGTTATAGAGAATCCAGCCTTGCTCCACCCTGGACTCTTCCAGCTGAGAGTTGGAGGATAAGGATTCAGCCTTGGCGCCCATCTCACAAGATGCTGTAAATCTTCATGAGCCCAGGAATCAGTTTCCATTTCTACCAAGTTCTCAGATCACTTCGTGGCCGGTGGTCCAGGGACTGTGTTCTGGCAGCCACTCTTCTTGCCAAAAAAAAAAAAAAAAAGAGATTAAAGTGGACACGTGGCTCAAGATAATGAAACCCAGGCTTCTCCACTCTGAGCCTATGACCTGCTCCATCTTTCTGGGCCCCTCATATCTGAGGCAAGCTCTAAGGGCACCAAGACAGATACCTATCAGAAGCTGTAGGTGAAGTCCCTAAGGTGAGACTGACGCCACCTAACCACTAGGAAGATCACCTGAAGCCAGAAGGCAATCCGTTTCTATACTGTCATCAGATTGGTATTATTTATCAATCCAGTGGGCTAAAAGATAAGTCACACGGATCCTGCTGGATCCATGCCTACATGTAATGTGTGAGCATCTTTTTCGCAAGATGCTGAAGTGAGTTTCACATGTTATAGCAGGGGCCCGGGTGGGTAGCAGCTGAGCCCACTGGCAGGTTGTCCCCGTCAGTAGCTTCCAGCCACTCAGCCGTTTCTGAGACTGCTAAGCAGGAAGAACTGTGGAAGGAAGAAAAAGTCCTGTGAGGAGACCAAGGAACTTGTCAACCTCTACCAGGCCATACAAGTTTGTGCCTGAAAATTGTCTGTGAATGCCAGTTGAGGCTCTTTGGGAATGCCCCACGCCCGCCCTCATGACTTAGGAAAACAGCTGGGACAATGGAGGGAGGAATCAGAACAGGATGCTTGCCACCAGTGAACAAAGGGAATCTCTAGGGTACATGCTCTGGTCCTCCCTCCCACAGAGACTGCTGCCCGCTGCCTGTGGTGAGTGCTTGCTCTGGGAGGAGGCAGCCTCCACCTAGGGAAAGCTAGGCTTCACCACTGGAAAGCCATTGGTACCCTGCCTAGTAGGATGGGCCAGGTTCTCCCCAGGGTGGAGAAATTTAAGCTGCCGATCTAAAATTGGGACAGCTGCCTAATCTTCCTCCTCTGTCTTTCTGTCCTCTTGCCTATAACATGCTCTCACACGCTTGCTGTCACAGGACAGCTCTGTCTTTTTATTAATACTTGCCTGACCTTCCACGCTAAGAACATTCACTCATGAACAAGACAACCCAGCATCCAATTGCACAAACTTTTTTCCTCCTTTCCTCTCTATTAAGTGGTATCTAGTAAATGCGTCTTAGAAGCATATTGAGAGCCTAGCTAGCACGAGTTCATTGTTCGGCGCGCAGTGGCCATGAGTAGAGTTGTTGCTAAGAAATTTTGTAGCATAGCAGGAAGGCCTGTGTCCTGTGTTGAGAGTCTCCTCTCTGGGAATTGCCAACACATCCTCCCTAATGGGTAAAAGCGATCCCACCTTGGTTGTTAGGAATGGCATCCAAGCATCTTTAATCTAGACAGTGCATCTCTATCCTGCTGTCAAGTTGACCTTCTTTGTCACACTGGTGTTAGACCTTCTGAGGTCACTTGCATCAGCCCCTCAGCCCTTGTTGCTTCTATCCATTTCTTCCAACACATCCCAGTAGTGCAACATCATGCATAACGGAACTATATTAACAATGCTGTCGTATTTCCATAATGTAAACATTTGCTCCTAAGAGATGTTTTGCTTTGATTTTGATCATAGCTTTGGGTCCACTTTGGGGAACAACACCCTACCCCCGCATTACAACCCCCCAGGCATTGCCAAAGGAGTCGGTGCTCCCAGGGTTTGTTTATACTGGGCTGTAGAACCTTGAATGCTGCAAAAACTCCTTCTGTTGAATGGGTGTTTCTGAACTCGATTATGCAGGGCTGGCCTGAGCCAAAACTGGGGAGGTTAGTGTACATGGCATTTGAAAATATAGAGTGCCTCTCTGAAAAGAGTTTGGTGTACTATCTATTGATGCAAAATGGAGATAAAGTGGTTCTAAGTTATTAGCAGCTTTAAAGGAAGTCGTTTCTATTTATGGGTGTATAACTACCTTTAAAATCACTAAGAAGTCCAGTTCTTGGTATCTGAGGCCTCTAATGCCAAAGAAATGAAGGCACACCATTGTTAAACATTCCAAAACCCAGAAGCTCATACACACCGATATCCTGAGTGTGAGCAGGACAGGAGAGGTAGGGATGAGCTTTTCCAAATGAAAAGGGCATTTGGTTCTGTGATTGACTAAGCCTGGCATCAAGACATTTTACATACGAGCTCCCATGAGGAGATTGTCGGTTCTATCCTGGTGGAGACTCACAGAGTTGTGTCCCATCTAAGTCAGAGTGCAGGTTGGGCAAAACCTACATGTATAAGGGTTCAGGAAATCTGCTAACCGACCTCCCAAGAGGGAGCGAATAAGTAGAGACATTTAGTCACCGTGGCCTGTAAGGGCCTGAATATTTCCTCCACATTTGGAGATGGCTCTGGCCATGGAGAGTTGCTCACATAGGCTTTAAGTTACAAATTGTTAGGATGTTCAGATTCCGTTTGAGAAATCAAGTGTGAATGCAAACCATTCGGCTGAGCTGTTTTGGAGCATGTTCTTTCTCTCCCTGCCAGCCCACCGTCTCTTTCTCTGTGAGGTAGAGTACAGCTTAGTGGGTAATACATTTGCCTATAGCCCTCAATCTAATCCCCAGCACCATCCAAAAAGAAGGAAAAGTGGAAGACCCAACTCATTGGCAGGATCTTCAAAGGGTTTATTTCTCCTTCCCCTTCCCTCATTACCTGAAGTGTCAGAGGGAAGGGGTTGTGGAGGATGCGTAACAAAAAGCGTGAACTACCATACTTGTCCTCATAGCTGAAGGCACTCGGCCTCCATAGCTTCTCTGGAAGTGAATCTAATATTCAGGTCAGCATTGGTTTAAGGATCTGTCCTCACTGGATAGTCAGGATTTCAGGGAGAGCATGGGGGCTGTCAGAGATGTGGGTGCTCTCAGACTATTTAAAGCAAATGGCACAAAACCACTTAGGAAATATCCAGGGTTCTGCAGGGCCCCGTGGCTTGCTGTATTGACCACCCAAACCAAATGTGTGAGGAGTGTGTGTCTGTGTGTGTGTGTGTGTGTGTGTGTGTGTGCGAAAGAGGGGGGAGGAAGAGAGAGAGAGATGAATTTATGGATAAAAATTTGGCTATGTGTTTAGTCTAAAGGCAGCCGGGCCTTCTTGACTGTGTGGTTGATTTGATGGCAGCCAAGTCTCCTTCCATTTGATCAAGCAGGAACATGAAGACTATGGTGATGGATCTGTGGTTTTAAAAAGTAAAGCCACACCCAAACCTGCATTCTACCATAATTCCATGGCTCTGATACTTTTTATTCTAGGAAAAACATGTTGTGTTCAACCCTGACCCCCGGCCTTGCCTGGGATGGGTCCACCTTCTTTATTCAACAATTCCCACATTCTCCTCCTCTGAATGCAACCACTTCCTCCCATTGTGAGGATGTTTATTAATAACTCGTGTAGAAATGACGATGCCAGCTATCTGACATCTCTCCCCACAGAGAGGTGATGTAGGCGCCTACCAGCTGTGTGCTTGGAGCCCTACCCAGCTCACATCGCATGACCACACTGGTATAAATCGCACAGTGATTCTTGTTTATTGGTCTTTCTTTTGTGTACATCCTCTCTTTTTTATCACCAGGAAGAAGTCCGTCTTCTTCCTGGACCTTTCTCTGGCCGTTCAGTGTTTTCTATTGGCTGTGTGGTGCCTCTCCTTTTAGGTCCAAGATGAACTGCATTCCAGAGGCCTTAAATTTGGTCATAACCTCGGCTCTGCTGTTGGGCACAACCTCCCAGGCACTGCCAAAGAGGTTGTTTATGCTGGACTGTGAAACTGGGCAGGCTGCAAAGGCGCTGTCTGCGGAATGGATGTCTCTGGACTCATCTGAGCAGGTCTGGCCTGAGTTGAAAAGGAGAGGAAAATAGACCGTGGTCTCTTCCGCTTCTATTTGGTGGAGGGTGGGAGTAACAGACTCACTCCTATGGCTATCCTTGTACCCTCGGGTGTTACTAGTAAAGGTGTATGTGCCTGTGAAAGAGAACTAAGATTGACAGTGTGTGGTCTGAGTGAATGGCTTTCGGTGGTAAGGTTTTAACATCAGAAGATCTCCCAGACACGTCAGTATTTCTACTTAGCCAAACTCTGTGTTCAACTTCCCCATCTTTGCTGAGAGCAGAGAAGAAAGATCATGGAGATTTGCAATTAATCTCCAAACCTCCATATTACAACAGAGCAAGAGCCCTGGAGCAGCACGCCGCGCTCCCAGGTTCCTGAGCCAAGGAATGGTGTCCTATGCCTTACTCACAAGTAATGGTGTCAGTTAGATATTTTATCAGATGCCGTTCATGTTTAAACACAGATTGTCTCTGTTTACCTCCTTCCCTTTTTCTTGGCATGGAGTAACCCCTTTAAGTGACATTTGTGTACTTCCCTTTTGGCAAAAAGTGCCACTGAATCTTCCCCGAGAGCAAGCCATCCCGAAGATTCCCAGGTACCCCCATAAGGTGCTTGCTTTTCAAAGAGCTTCCACTTCACTGCTCCCCCAACTCAATGATTCCATTCGTAAAATCTCCAAGGCTGCTGAAAAGCTCTCCAAGCATTCGTCGTCGCTCATGTTGGAAATCACACTGAACTTGCAGAGATGGTCCCTGGAGATAGCATGATGATCCCGGCATCTGCAACGTGGCGCTATGCCACAGGGTCTTCAGGACATCTCTGATGTAAGGAATTCATCCTTGAGAACTTCTCTGGGAAGTAAATATCTCGTTATCATAAAGGGGAGTCTAGCCCCGTTCTCCATGTTTACTCCTGGGCATCTGCCAAGCTTTCCCTCACAGCTTCTACAGATCTGTTGGGACTTGGCGGTCTCCATTTTCTTGTCCTAACTTTTCATTTTCCCCTTAAAGGCCAAACAGGCAGTCATTTCCTTCCCTTGATTTTACAGACAACAGATTTCTTTCTTGCTGGGGGTAGGGGTGGGGGAGATTACTGTTTGTGTTATATTTCCCTTCCTTCCAAAGAGGAAAGCTCCCCTTCCACCTTCTGGATTGGGGGTGGGAGCAGGGGGCCTGCTCATCAGCATCTGTCTGTGAAAACAGATGCACAGGTCTCTGAGTATCCTCAGCAGGATGCAAACTCATATCCGGTGTCGACTGGCTTGGGATCTTTGGAATGACTGCAACCAATTCTCCATCCCAGCTGAGTGAGAAGATCCTTCCATATGGTCATAGGGAGAGAGCTGCTGTTTGCTCTTGGCCCCTCCACACGTGGTCTCTTCATAGACAGCTGCCACCAGCCTGGTCTGGATTCCCCAGCTGGAAAACAGAAAGTCGGTCCCAAATCCACAGTAATATCCGTGATGTCAGCCGGCTTCCCCTGAAGATCCCCACATGCCCACTGAAAATGACTTTCTTTGCCTAGCCGTGTTTGGATAAGAATCATCTTCCTGGGGCTGAGAATGTAGCTCACTTGGTGGAATCCTTATCTAGTGTACTTAAAGCCCTAAATTCAATCCCAGCACCATATAACAGAAATGTGCTCGTATTTACCCCTTTAATGCCAGCACTCAGTAAGTAGAGGCAGGAAGACCAGGGTCAAACTCGTATATATGGAGGTCAAGGTCTCCAAAAATACACCTATAAACAGCTATCTTCTTCATGATCAGCTCTTCAATCCACTGGTGCCGTAGTTCAGTAGAATCCTTTGGGTTAGGAGTATAGTGTGATCATGGACTCTCTTCTAGCATCCAAGTAGACATCTGCCAACTCAGGAAAGGTTTTCTGGAGAACTCAGTAAGTTCTCCTGGCTGTCAATCAGAGCCCTGTTTCCATTGCCCAGTTCACAGGAAATCATGACCCAGGAAAGTTCTAGAACCTGCCACGCTCCCCCCCCCCATCCCAGATCCTCTCAGAAGCTAAGCTGAAACCTACACATAGCCCCAGTAACCCTAGGTCCCGAGACTGCAGGCTCCTGCCTTAGGAGGGCGCTACACCAGCTTGTTTCCCAGAGACTATCCTTTTCTGTAAAGCTTAGTGCCCTCTCCAAAAGGATATTCATGTAGTATCATGTATTATCAGTTACCTTTCAAAAAATATTCATCTCACCTGCTTCTCACTGGCCGCCTACACCAACCTACTACCCCTTCCATCCCTTCCCGGGCAGCCCTTGGCTACTGGTTTCACTCTTCCAGGTACAGTAGAGATGACCCATCCATCTTCTTACTTCATCTTCCAGACAGCTCTAGTTTAAGACCATTTAACGTTCAGGATCAGGAAGAGATAAGCCCTTTAGGCTCTTGTTGGTGATTAGATAGACCTCCCCACCCCGACCCCGCCTGACTCTGCTAGGGGCCTGCAGTGGCAGTGGAGAAATGACCAGAGTTGGAAGAGTGCTTGCCACTCCTAGGGTTTGGGTAGTAAAGGAAAGAGGTTGTACTGGCTATAATGTTCCTTTGGCAAAACTTGAAGAAATGAAGGCTAATGGCTGAGAAGGAATGGCCTGAGTTAGTTGTTTTATTGAGTAATCAGTGCTTCAAGTTTGGAGACCATTTTAGAAGATTGGTCAGGTGGTCACTTTCTAGGTAGGACCAGGATGGTTCTCAAGAAGGTGACACGCCAAAGCCTTGTATTGTTCAATAGTAGATATGGGATGACAACCCCACTGCCTTCCTCCGTCACTGTCCTTTTCAAAGATAGCAGATCTATGTGGTTTTGCCAGTTGTTTGGGCTTCACATATAAACCTGAAGAGGTTTTTGTATGTACAATATGTATTAGTTCAAACAATTGGTAATAAACAAATTATAGTGCCAGACTTCCCCAAGTCCAAAATACAGACCATGAAATTATTTTTGTCAGCTGAGTGTGGTAGTGCAGGCCTTTAATCCCAGCACAGAAGTAGAGGCGAGTGATCACTGAGAGTCTAAGGCCAGCCTGGTCTACATAGTGAGACCCTGTCTACAAACAAACAAACCCAGCTGGACAGGGTAAAGTATCTTTTATTTGAACTTACAGTGTGTCTTGAACTCCCATTGACCTGAGTTCCTAATTCCATTTTTGCTGTTGAAGTACCAGCCCAAAGAACATCTCTGCCCTTTGATTTCAGCCGATTTTGCTGGCTTCCTTTCTTTATCCCTTTTAGAAGGCAAGAGTCTCATTCCAGGAATACCCAGAGGTCACTTGTGAGGACGCTCAGCCTCACAGAAAACTATGGGCCTCTTCTTCACATGCTCTTTGAGAGACTCTCAGTGGGCTTGTCCCAAGGCACTTGGCCACCTCACTTCTGGGTGGCCATGCATCCTTAGCTACTGGTCACAGCCTTCAGGCTTACATCATGTAAGCTCTTACACAGAGACGCCATCAGATTGCTTGACTCAAATTAGTTGATTACCCTCCAACACAGAAGGCAGTGGGATCTCTTCAAATACCGCAGGGTTTCCGTCCCCCCCCCCCACCAAAGACAGGGTTTCGCTTAGTCCTGGCCATCCTGGAACTCCCTCTGTAGACCAGGCTGGCCTCAAACTCAGATTTGCCTGCCTCTCCGTCCCAAGTGTTGGGATTAGTGTTGCACCACAACTGGCAAAGGTCCCAGGTTTATATGGAGCTGCCTTAAGCTTGTGAAATATGGGAGGGAGACCCACAGCCCACGAAGTATCCCAACCACACTCCCAACTCCATCTGCAGTAACCCCCGGGGCAGATCTGCAGTGGTGGTGCTTAGGAAAGGTGATTTGAAAATACTTCATTCTGAAGCTGGAGCTCTAGACTCCTCACTCTTCTGAATTGTTGAGCGAAGTTCCTATCTGTGACTGCTGCCTCTTAATGAGGCAGCAGTTCATTTCCAATGGTTTCTCTAATTCTACACCACTATGGTAAAGCAAACCCTATGTGAAGATTTGCCTAGCCCAAGCACAGTGCTTAGTATTTTGTGTGCATTATCCCTTTCATTCTTTACTACTGAGATAGGAGATCAAATGCCTTGCTCAAGAACCACCCATTTAATGAATGGCTTAGACTGTATCAAATCCAGATGTTTCCCATCTACCTGGCTGTCCCAGTTACCATTAAAATGGAATCCTGTGTGTCCAGGGAAGCCTGGCTCACTTACTTGCAGAGGTAGAACCTAGTTCCAGGCTCTATATTCTTTGTGAAAGAATTTCCAGACTCCCAGTGTGCAGCAGAGCCAGCTAGCATGTGGGGTACCAGCTACGCACAAACAGACTCAGGAGCTATCAAGCCTGCCAAGGCGCTCTATCCCATCTAATGTGGGTTGATATTTAAGTTAATTATTAGAAATAATAATTTAGGTAGCTATAATGAGCCCCACCACTCAAGGCTAAGTCTTTACTAATCCTGTAACAGCAGACCAATCATCCACAAATTGTATGCTTGCTTCCTAAAATTTAATGTTGCGGTGAGATTTGCTGTTCCCAAATATCTAGGGCTCTTAGATTTGACGCAATAAATCACCATCTCCTATTGAGAGGTTAGGCAGGAGTGAAGGGAATACAATGAATTTTTCACTCATGCTAGAAATTCCGTAATCTTTTTGAACTCAAGTTTTCCCCAGGCCTGTTTTTAAAGTCTGACTTCCTTACAGTATTATTTTACATCCTTATTAATTTTTTAGATGACGGAGCAGAGAATGCCTCATTAAATTTTCCCGTATTCAAATGGGATTGGTGATGGGTACTAAGAGACCCAATTAAGAGTCATAATGATTTTTTCAGGTTGCATTTAGATGGACGTAGCCCAGATAGGGTTTAGAGCCGATAAGCACACAGTAGTGGACTTGGGGATGTGAAAAAATGTTAACCAACAGCAAACAAGGGAACCTGCAATAAGATCCAGTGGGGTGATACCCAAGAAAAGCACATCTGGACTGAGTCTCTAAGGACCATGAGGTAATGGAGTCTCAGCAAGGATCAAGCGTTTGCTGAGCTTGCTATTGAATTGGGACACCTGCAACGAAAGCAGGTCAGAAACTCGGGAAAGAGTTACAGCTGGACCCAAAGCTTGGCAGGTAGCTTCCATAATGGAATGGGACGGAATGATATACAAGCAGTAGGTTATTACTCTTTCTTTTCTTTCTTTCCTTTTTCCACTAAGATGAGATACAATTTAATTATAGCACTCAAGTATACAACTGACAATATTTATTTGCTCCTGGGGAAACATAAAGATGGTTTATTCTTATAGTAATAAGTGTCTTCAATTTCAAGCTCAAATGGGCCAGAAAAAGGGAGAGAACATAGTCTAAGTCAGAGTCAAATTGTACTTAGACACTGGAAATTCTTCATTATTAGGATCCCAGGGATCTGGGCGAATGGAAATCAAGGGTACATGGGCTTCCTGACCAGAGACCTTAAAGAATAGGGTGGTATGCTTAGAGGAATTGGGTCTAGCAGAGCTGCTCAATACAAAGGCACAGAAGTTGGCATTTTGAGGCATCTTCTTTACAGTTGAGATAGCCTCCAATCCATTGCTTGGTCACCGAACTGTCCAAACATGCAGTTGTCTCTTAAGGAAATACAGTTCCTGACCCACACCCCACCACTACAAAGTCCTTTTGGGATTTTTATTAAGATTGCTTTTCCTTATATTGTTTAATTCAAGGTGAATTGCCATCTTTAAAACAATAACATCTGGATCCAGCTCTACAGTAGTCACCTCTGTTCATTTATATCTCTAGTGGTTCCCAGCAAGGCGCTACACTTTTCACAGTAGGGATGCTCATCTTTACCCACACCAAGTCCCTGAAGGGGCTTCCTGTAGGCCAGGCTGGCTTTGAACTTGCATTCCTCCTGCCTTGGCATCTTGAAAACTGAAGTTACAGACACAGACCCAGCTCTCTAGGGATGCAAGGGCTGGTGGTGGTTAAGGTCTGAGGCCCCTGGATGCATAGTCAGTTGATTTCTTAAAGTTCTGCTAGTATGAACAAGAGAAGGAATGCAGCCATTAGCCTGGCTGTGTCTAGGGCAGCCGTCAATATTCCTCCTGTAACCCATCAAGGTAGAAAGGGCCACTAACCTCACTATAAGAAATATGCTCCAGGAGCCAGACATTGCAGCCTGGAAACCAATCTTTTGGTCTAAACTAAATTCCTCCAGGTGGCATTTTATTTTCCTTTTGTTTGGTTCACAAGGTTGCCTTCCAAAAAGTTTGCATAGCTAGCAGCCTGCTGTTTGAGTCATGCAGACATTCTAGCCAGGAAAGCATGGGAAGTACATATAAGTCTCTTGCAAAGTATGCATCACTCTGTATTGTGTTCTTTCCATTAGGAGAGAATTTTTCTCAGCACTCAGATAAAATAGTGGACAAAATTCTAGTTGGTATGTGTGTGTGTGTGTGTGTGTGTGTTATATTATTATATTACATATACTATATAATTATTATCATACCTGTCTATAGTTTCAAATATTTTACAAAGAACAGATACTATCTTTGCAATAAACAAAAACCAGCATCTTTCAGTAGACAAAAAGAAATTTAAATCATTAAATTCTACTATTATTAATTAA
The DNA here is from genome assembly GCA_019843815.1 of Montemys delectorum. Classification (NCBI taxonomy): domain Eukaryota; kingdom Metazoa; phylum Chordata; class Mammalia; order Rodentia; family Muridae; genus Montemys; species Montemys delectorum. The sequence goes on from JADRCD010206362.1 coordinate 26,337, forward strand.
TAATATTAACCTAAACTTTACTTTCCCCCTTCCTTTGTAAAAACGTATTAAAATTGGCTGGCGTGACATGTCTTAAGACAATCAGAAATGACAATGTTCTTGTTCAGGAGAGTCCGCTCCCCTGCCGGTCCTCTGAGAAGCTATACATTCCACGTGGTATTTGAATTCACCCCTCATGCTTGGAGTGCTGCACACCTGTCTCATTTCACGCTCCTTGATTCCCGGGGTAAATCCCATATCCGAGTTGTGAGCTCCGGTGGATTTCATTACGGGTCCAGATGTGCGTCCCCTGTCAGCCGCCTAGTAACCCCGCTGTTTATCAACAGGTTCTCAGGAATCAGATAGCTCACAGTCGGCCAAGAAAGACATGCTGGCTGCCTTGAAATCCAGGCAGGAAGCTCTGGAGGAGACGCTGCGCCAGAGACTGGAGGAACTGAAGAGATTGTGTCTCCGGGAAGCTGTAAGCAATTAAATTTGTGTTGTTTGTCGAGTCATACATTTTCGCTATGGACAAAAGACAGGGTGGAGACAATACGGACTGACTTTCAGGAAGACTCGCGCGTACTCTCCCTCCCTAGTGCTGGAAACACCCACCCCTCCATGATGTCCTTTGCTAAAAGCCAGGGATTGAGGAAACACCGTGCCAGTTAAAACAGTCTCTACTGAATCTTACATGACACATAGACCCTGAAGCTAAATGACAAGTCCCTCTCACCGTCCCAAAGCCATGCATGCATGGCATACCACACAGGACATGTCCACACAGGACACTACCTCATTCTGTATAATGTCCTACCACTGTCTTGCCTCCCAGGAGCTTAATGTTGGGAAAGCTTTTGCTTCTCCTGATTTGTCGTTGGATACAAAGTAGCATCACTGCGGGCCAACAAAGACACCAGGGTGGCACCTGAAAGATACAGTAATCCATGAAACCTGCAGATCTGCTGTTTCTTAGATTTGGTCTTTTTTGAAATGGAATCTTTGCCTAGTTTGTAGTGATGGTGGTGGTGGTTGTGGTTGGTTTTGTTTCTGCGCCACTGGGGATTGAACCTATGGCCCCACACATGCCAGGCTAGCGTTCTTCCACTATGCTCTATACCCAGCGTAGTCATTCATGTAAGTTTGATGTGATACAATGTTGCATCGGGTTGGAGAGATGGCTCAATAAATAAAGCACTTGCTTGGCAAGTGTGAGGACCAGAGGTGAATCCCAAGAACCTAGATTAAAAAGCCTGGCAAAGTAGAACATGCTTGCCATCTCTTTGGGGAGACCGGAGGGAGTGGGGCAGCTAGCCTAGCATATTCAGCAACAAGCAACAAAAGGGACCTTGTCTCAAGTAAGACAGAAGAGGAAAGCTGATACCCAAAGGTTGTCCTGTGGCCTCCGCATATGGCCACAAGTACACCCCCTCACACACACACCTACACACCACTCCACAGGCAATGTCTCCTCCAGGCTGTTTCAGTGCTAGTCCCAATAGCAATATATATATGTAGAGGCTCCCACAATCCACTTCGACACTTATTAAAATGCCCATTCTTCCCTTGTAGACTTAAGTGCTCATAGACTTCATTTCTTAGTGTAACACATACAGTCATGTGCATGTGTGTGTTGTGTGTACAAACACACATGTGCATGTGCTTCACGTGACTACAACGTTGCTCTCCTGGGAGTGGTTGTGCTCCACAGACCATGACCAAAAGCCCCGTGGGCAAACAGTTCCTGATGGGAAGCGTGGAGAGTGTCCCTAACTAAATCCAGGAGGGGCCTTCCCTCCTTCCCCCAAGAAATAATGCTTTGCAGCAGGAAGAACGAACCAGTGGGCCTGAGAGTGAGATCACATTACATTTCAACTTGGCTTAATTATGTCTGGATTGATTTAAACCGGAGCTCGCTCAAGGCAGAACCACATTAGCACAAATCCATTGCAAATCAGGAAAGCCATAGGCCTGGCTGGGGGGAGGGGTGGGTGTGTGCTATGTGATACTGTAAATATTAGCAGCGTTTTTTTTTTTTTTCTCTTTTTTTTTTTTTTTTATAGAATATGATTGAAAGAGAAAAAAAAAAAAAGTGGTTCCTTGGTGTCTGCCTCTCATAAATTTGTAAAGTCTTGTTTTGTGTTTAATAAAAGAAGTCCCTAACCCAAGCAAAGACCAAGCATTACAGCACGAAGCATGTCAAGGCAAGGCCACATGTACCATAAAAGTCTCACAAAGGAAATATAAAGAAAACAAAAGCTCCCGCTTCCTCTGACTTTGAGAACAGAAAATATCACTTAGGTAGAAACAACCCAAAAGCCAGCCCCCTGTCCACGTGTGTTAACTTCCACCAGAGTCTCCTGCGGAGTGTCCACCCCGCTAATTCCCTGCTCACAGATCCTCCAGACTCAAGTAGCAAGAAACACTGTTTGACCCCTTGAGAAGAGAGCAGCCGGGAGTGAGACAGAGTGGGAACTGTGGGTGCTCTACAGCAAGAAGGCCCACTGCCCACTGCCGTGCATTAAATTACTTTAACCCACCATGCGGCTCTGGTTCCCTGGGAAATCAGATAACATAGCTGGAGAATCAAGTCCTAGACCTGGGTACTTTCAGGCAGTAGCCTCATTTTAAAACTGTAGACTGAAACCACAAATACTTTAGAGTTACAAATCCACCGGCACTGTTAACAACCTCCCCTGCCATTTCAGAAAAGGAAGTCCTGACAGTTTGCTGTTTACACATAGATTAAAATAACAATCTTACCAGGCTGTTGTTTGTAGAAGGCCTAAGAGGGGGGCGGATAGGAAGTCACAGTTTAAGAGAGTATCCCAGAGACACTTGAATCTTTTTTTAAGAGAGACTATTCCAGAGGCAGTCAAAGTTCTAAAATGCCTACATAAGGACTAAAAGATCCATTGAGCTACTTCCAGTGATATGAACACAGAGGAGAAGAGGCTCAGGAGGGGGTGCCACATACCACATAGACACACATACCACATAGACACATATACCACACAGACACACATACCACATAGACACACATACCATACAGACACACATACCACATAGACACACATAGACACACATACCACATAGACAGACACACATACCCACACATAGACACACATACCACATAGACACATATACCACACAGACACACATACCACATAGAAACATATAGACACACATACCACACAGGCACACATACCACATATAGATACACATAACCGTGTAGTCTGCCTGCCACAACAAGAAGGTCTTTCGGGGTCCCTTCCTGTGATCTGACTTCACCTGCTAGGGGCACTCAGACCTGGGCTGCCCGACGTGAAAGCTGTCTATGTGGAGCTTCAAGAGGACACTTCTGAGCTCATCCTCACCACAGACATCCCTTTTGTCACTGTATAGCATCTGTACTGATTTAGGGGTCAGAAAGCCAGAGCTGGCGTCTGCCCAGATGTGCCTGCCAAATGCACAGAGTGGGGTCCCCAGCCTCTCTGGTCCCCCCTCCCCCTGCGGTCTCAGAGAGACTTCTTGCAGTCCTGTTTGGCTCCCATAGTCTTGGTCAGCTGCAGACTTAAACGGATCCTCTTTTAGCCTGGTGTAGCACAGTCAGGCAGGGCCTTCTGATTCTGAGACATTCCCCAGATGGACTACGCTGGCCCAGAGTCACTGTGGAATCTGCTCTCTACTTACTGTCATTGTGCCCTTAACACTTAGATTCCCAGAGCCCCAGATACACACACCAGAATTTCTGTGTGTGTGTGTGTGTGTGTGTGTGTGTGTGCATGTGTGCATGTGTGTGTGTGCGTGTGTGTGTGTGTGTGTG
>JADRCD010206363.1:18699-32452 GCA_019843815.1 Montemys delectorum
CATCCAGCATTATGATGTGTGTTTGATAAACTACTCTTGCTTAACTGAGGCTGGTATGCATATGGTTTGTGTGGCAATTCCCAGACCCCAACAGTTATAGTTTTACAAAAGCCTTCTCTGAGAGAGAGAGAGAGAGAGAGAGAGAGAGAGAGAGAGAGAGAGAGAGAGAGGAAAAGAAAATGAAAACAAACTAAAACCTCAGGCTCTCTAATTTCCTTGAGATGTTTTACATCCACCAGCAAAACTTTAGATGATTGCCAACAGCTCCTGGCTCCCCTTTTCATGGCCAAGGAGAACAAGATCAAGACTGAGAATAGAAAAGTTGCCTTTCTACTCTTTCAGGTTGAGTATCATTTAAGGACAATACAACCACAATAGAGTGCATTTTCCCATCTGCTTGACCTGACTGGGACCTGTTATGAGGATTGAAGACAGTTGCTAAAAAAAAATAAATAAATTACTAACCTGTTTAAAGTGAGTGAGGTGACATAAGGGCCCTCCTCCCAAAATGGCCTGCAGGATGCCTGGAGAGCCTCCTGAGGCTTACTGATTGTTCATCCCTATAGAGCTAGACACAATAGAAAACCAGCAAGCATCAGTGCTGCTTTCTCTAGGCACTTGTCCCTAGATATTGGAAAGAAACTTTGTAAGTTTGAAGGCTTTGAGGGTATGAATAGGTTGCAGTTACTGGAGATTGCTCAACATCTTTAAAATCACTGTGACTCTGTAGAAGAGCAGAACAAGAATTTTATCTGAGCATTGGTGTCAGCCATTGAGGGGATTGATAAAAGGAATCCCAGAACAAGGACGACCAAGACCACAATAAAGGAAAGGCTAGAAAAGTACCAATGTGTTTATCATATGCAAAAAGCAAACTGAAGGAATGAATGCCCAGATCAGAAGAGTAAAGAGGGGTGCCTTTACCTTCATGTGGGTGAGGACTGGCAGGGTCAGGTCTTCTTCCACTGAGCCTGAGGAGCTCAGGGTAACATTAAAGGTAGGAAACGAAGCCAATCAGTCCAGACAGAGCTGCTCAAACCACTGATGTATCTCTTGATGGATGACCATTCAAGGGACAAAGAGGCAGATTGCTCTTTCCCTGGATGACCTCTAAGAAGGGTAGACTTGGGACAAGGTACTGTGACCAACTCCTTTATTATGACAGACTTTCCTTATCCCATAAATGGAAGAGATTTCATGCTAAATCGATAGTCCAACATATCCTTTGGGGATGCTACTGCTCACATACATTTTTACTCAGCTCCCAACCCATATTCTTGTTTCCTTCCCCTGTTGGAGGAATACCTCATTCAACCAAGTCTGGTACCTGAAGATGACAGTTAAGTCTTGGGATACCTGCAGAATTTGCAACAGAAATACCCTGAAGTCTGGGCTGAGGATTACCCACCATTCACCAAAAGCTAAGTATTACCAAATTATTTGACCATCCAAAAGGTGGTCCTGTAACTATTGCAGCCCCTCCATATCTTGGTTACCCTATGTATGCCCAAATACTCCAGCACCAAAACTGTACACAGGGAACTACAAATGGGCAAAAATGGAAGATGCCAAATAGGAGGCAAATGGATGGTGGTTATTGCTGGTCAGGAGACCCATCCTCCCACTATGTGAAGATAAATGATCACCATACTTCACCAGGCTACACATCTAGGGGCATCTGAAATGGCTTTATTACTCAGGCTCAGATATTACATCCCTCAACTAGACAAATTTGTTGAAGACTTACCAATTGTGCGCAAGTGAATCCCAGAGGAGGAAAAAAAGTCCAAGAAAGGAATTGACACCCAAGAAAGCATCCTCAGTGAGCAATAGGAAGTGGGCTTTACAGGGATGAGCTACATGGTTCTTGGTTTGAAGCATTTGTTTTCATAGATACCTTCTCTCAATGGGTGCAAGTCTAATCTACCCAAATGGAGACAGCCTCAGTGGTCACCAAGAAACTTCTCGAAGAGTTAAATCCTAAGTTTGGATTGCTCCTCTCCCTGAGGGTTGACAATGGCCTGGTTTTTATGGCTAATATCTGGGTTCCCAATATCTAGCAAAAGTCCTAACTATTGATTGGAAACTATATTGTCTCTATAGGTCACAAAGCTCAGGACAGGTGGAAAGGACAAATAGGACCTCGAAGGAAACTTTAACTAAATATAATCTTGAGAATAGCAAAAATGGGCCAACCATTTATTCTCCTAAGGGCCAACTGGACTCCATATAGTGAAGGTTTCAGCCCACTTCAAATTATGTTTTTTGAGTCCCTCATAAGCTAAGAGATGTCCACAAGATTACTAAGCAGTTCCCCATCAAATCTTTATAGGTCCTGAAACAAGCCCATAGGACAATACATTAGACAATCCTATGCACTGGATCCTTGTCTGTGCCCGAGCCTACTCACAAGTTCTAACCTAGAGACCTGATGGGAGTAAAAAGGTTCCTGACCCAGAGCCTGAAGTCAAAATAGAAAGACACATACTCAGTGTTCTTCAATATTCCTACAGCAGTGAAGGTCACAGGTGTCACTCTGTGAGTTTACCACACTCAGCTAGAGGAGGTTATGGAGGATAGATGAGTCATCACATCATTATCATCAACCTACTAATAAGATTGACACAGGTCCCGTGACTATGATTGTCCTATTTGGTCTTTGTCTCTTTGTGGTAAAAATCCCACAACCCCATAAGCCAAAGCTGGGTATGAGAATTATGAAAAACCAAAATCAGGGAGCCCATAGCTAATCTATCCACTGAGATACAACTCACCTTGCTTTTTGGCTTCTGTAGTTAGACTTCTTAATAACTGAAGTGTTAAAACCAAGACATGGCTTTTATGCATAAAAGACAAAGAGCTGTAAGGCTCAGGCTTGCATGATTTGGGCAAGTTCTCCAAGCAGCTGACACCCAGCAACAAAGACTTTCTTTTCAGCTTTAATGGTGGTCATCCTTGGTGGCCTCACCAGACAAAAATATCAGCACGTTTAAGATTGTTTTCAGCTATGCATAGAGCTCCCTTCCCCACTCATTACTAACTGGGTCCTATCATTACTGGCTACTGAAGGAAACCCAAGAAAAAATTTTCTTTGGCCTTCAAAATGTCACTGAGTATGGGCTCCTCCAATGTACCTTCTCTGCTTTTATTTCTCATCTCAGGACTCAGAAACTCAAATGCTGCTGGTCACAGCATGGGAAGGGACAGAATTTGAGGCAACAGAGAGTGGTGAGCTCAAGTGTTTTCATATTTCCTTTGTAAATTCTCTAAGAGATATTACATACATAGAATTTGGATTTTGGAGTGCATTATCTTCTAAAATCTTATGTCATATAAATGTAGTTACCCCTGAAGGGACTTCCATATTAACATCTTCAAATACATCCTTTCCTTCTCAGTTCTTCTTTAGGTCTTACTTCCATGTTATAGTGCTTACTTGAACTTCTATAATGCTGTCTTCCACCATGTAGACTAGATAAATACATGAGATGAAGATTTGGACACCTGAGTCTAATTATTATGCCTTTGTTACAAAAGACATACATGGCATAAAAGCAAACAAACCAAAGAAATACCTAAGTTCTCCAGTCTTCCTTTTTTCTTAAGTGTAATATCGGAGTAATGACTATATATACCTTACAGTGCTCTAGTAAACATATAATTTAAGTATACATGCTACATTAACTTGGGTACCTGGCATATTATCATTTAGTAGATTCAAAGTATGTGATTTTCAACATGATAGTACTTTAAGGAAGTATTATATGAATTTGTTACATGTTGAGCTACTAGGTGAATGTCTTGGGAGTTGGCTATACTAAATGTTTGGGATATAAAGTCATTTGTAGAAATCACCATTATTAAAATGCATTGGATAAAGCAAAAATTCAATGGACTATGGAAACTGGAGCTGATTAGGAAGTAAGTATAAGAATGTTGATCAGAGCACTGATACATCTTTTAATACACAGAAAAATTATACATGGACTGCTAGAACCTTTTAATTGGTGTGAGAAAATAGTGGAAGAAATAACTCAAAGTGTGGAAAATTTATTTTTTACCTCACGGCTTCACAGGTCAAAGGTTATGGTCCCTTGACCCTTTGCTTCCCAAACAATGGTTAGTGAGGTAGAACATTATGGGGTAGAGTATGCAGTTGATCATAGTGTGGAGTATGCCCACATGGTGGATAGTAGGCACAGAAAATGAGGCAGAGAAGGGGTAGAAACCAAATACATTTTCTAAAGATACACTGTCATTTGCCTGCTTCCTCAACTAGGCCCCACATTTTCCTTGGAGATCTTAATATATATTTTATATTTATTGTTTATTCCCCAACTATCCTCTCTTATAACTCTCTCAGTCCTGCCAAATCTTTTCTTCTTACCAGCAAGTATGCTCCTCCTACTTTCATGTCTGTTTTTGTGACCCACACATTTACTTAGGGATTCTTGTATGATGTTGTTAGAAGGCATTATGTACTGAACAGTTTACCCAAAGCTAGACCATTAAGGAGTATAACTCCTCTTACCTGAATAGCCATTAACTGTGGGAAGTTCTTTAGAGAGGGGTATATAGGCCTCATATTGTAATAGCTTGAATTTATCAATAGATTAACACATTAAAGAGATTAATGCATTTATGATCTAATTGCCTTTCTGTAGTTCCACCATCTGTAGACCAGGAATCCAGCATATGAACCTTTGTAGGAGATTATTTCATATCCAAACCATAGCATGTATATATAGAAATTCATACATGTATGAACATACACTTAATATATTTAAAATAGACCTTTACTACTTGAAAAGTGGTTTGCTTCACACAAAACTTTGTACAGAGTTCATACAAATACAGACTGTCTATAAGAAAAGCAGATACAACATCTGTGAGATACATTATGTAATCATATTTTTAAGAAAAGAATACCCAAGACTAAGAAAGATTTGGTCAAGGTCACACCAAGTAAACACGCAGTAGAATGGACAAAATCGCAGATTCTTCAGTCCATTCTTGCTCTAGTTATTCATACCTATCAAAAATAGAAATCTTGTCAAGCTTATTCTGACAGTAATATTATCCTAAAGCTAATAAGGTAATTGAAGAGAATCTCAATGGGACATATAGATGTTTCAACAAAATGTTGCTTAGAATGTTGCTAGCTGGGACCTCTTGTAGACAGTTACACATGATTATGGCAATTCCATAGGATTTTAAGTCTAATTAGCTCCCATATCTGGGCCTTAGTGTCTCTCATCAATAACACATACAAGGATTATTACCACAAATGATGGCACACAGAGGAAGAAAGCCATTGGTTTAATTTCTAATCTGTCTCCAAATGCCTAATCTCCAACCCCAGTAAGGTATAGTTACAGAAGTTCTGGCCGTGTATTGCGAGGCTCCAGGTGGATGAGCATGGGGTGCTTCAATTACAAACAACAAGAACAACAACGACAAAAACAGAAAAGCAGAAGAAAATTTTGTATTGACAAAATCTGACTCTAGAACTTTCTCCCACACATGCAAAACCCAAAGAGAACAAATCTACAGTGTAATTATCACGGTGACTGGCATAGAAACAGAATCAAACAGAAATGACCCAAAAAGCAAATGGGGACAGTAAAGGCACCTCATGTAAAATGGATTTAATTTCTCAGAGAGGGCAGAAAAGTCAATATTCAACATTTAACTAAAGGACGCAGACTTGGTGTTATTTAATACAGTATCCTGTGGGGCTTAAAAGTGGGTCAACTGTTCCTCCAGAAGACCCAAGTACAATTCCTAGAATCCACACGGAAGCTCACAGCCATCTATCTGTACCACCAGGATCCAACCTCTTCACACAGACATACTTGCATGTGAAACACTAATGCATACAAAATAATAAAGTCAACAAATTATATTTAAAAAATAGAGTATCCAATGGCATTCTGAGAGGAGACCATAGATAACCTAGGGATGGAAAACCAGGATCTCCTGTGAGAAGACCAAGCAAATGAAGCCCATCTTCCTAATAATACTAAATACTAAAAATCCTAGCACTCAGGAGGCAGAGACAGGCAGATCTCTGTGAGTTCAAGGCTAGCCTGGTCTTTAGAGTGAGTTCCAGGATAGCCAGGGCTACGTATACAGACCTTGAATCAAAATTAAGTAAATAATAATGATAAAACTGTGTAATGTTTACTGCCATCTCTAGTATGTGCCTGGCACCCTTCTAGGCATTTTCCTTGTTTTTTCCATCCGGTCCTCACAACAAGCTGGCACTGGGGTGTGTGTGATGATAGCTAAGTGCTCAGCTAGCTTGTCCTTATATTTAGAGTCATTACTGAAGACCAACCCTCCACTCTTTACCAATAACAACAGGCAAGGTTGTTAAGAGCTACTCATTCTTCAGAACTGTACAGTGGATTCTGGGCATTAAGTTAGGTAGTGACAGCATCTACATAAGGTTCTCTCAGTGCTCAGCAAAGGAGCCTGCACATAGCCACCTAGAAACAACTGTTATTATGAAACATGTCAGAGAAAGTCTAAAGCAGGACAATTCCATACCACACCGATTCCCTCTGCTCTTAAAACAAATAGCTCCAGTGGTGACGTCTTTCCCGGTAACTTGCCAAGCATTATTACTAATATTAAATGAACCTTGCATTTGGAAAATCAATGTGTCTCCTTGGAGCAGCAGTTTCTGTGTGCTAGTGGTGGTGCTCTGTGATTAAAATCGGGAGAAATTAAAATGATGTGTGTTTTTCTTGAAGCCAAATTTATTGCAATTTTAAATCTTGGGTTTTGTTTTTAAACAAACAAATAAAAAACCCTCCTGTTCTCTAAAATGACATGAGAATATTTTTTAATTTAAAAATATTAATAGCTAAAATATAAAGGTGGTAGTTGTATTTTCCAGAAAATATGTTTTGCAATTTAACTTATCCGTGGTATCTAAAAGGCTTGGCTGCACTGATGCATATCCAAATGGGCAGAAGTGCAGGAAGGCAGAGCGGGTCTTTGGCGGTAGTTATCTTCCCACAAATGTCAAGACTACACCTTTCTTTGTAAGAATGATTTTTGTATCTTCAGATGATTCTTTTCAGAGGACAAATAAGGCATAAAGTGGATTTGCAAATTCAATCTTGCTGTAAATAACTTTATTACACAGAGATGAATCTAAAATCCATATCCACTCAATTTGATTATAAGTGACACTATAGGCAGGGTGGAAGCATGTAAGATAATACTGTCATTTTCCCTCTTAAATCAGCAATCTCATTTGAAGTTTTAGGGAAGCACATCCTTTCATAAACACCAGCTTCATAGAACACTGGAACAATGGCTCGGCAAAGAAAATTGACTGCTATTGCACAGGACCAGGGTTTGTTTTCCAGGACACACATGGAACTTCACAATCATCTGTAACTCCAGTTCTAAGGCATCTGATGCTCTCTTCTGTCCTATATGGACCCTAGGCACACACATGGAACACATGATATATGTTGAGAAAAGCATTCATACGCATAAAGTAAAAAGAAATGAATACTGAAAACCCAACTTCATGTACACATAACTTTTACATACAATAAGTCCCACATATTTGAAGTAGCAAACTCAAGCTTCTGATAAAGACAGAAAATATTTTCACCACTGTAGAATGCTTCTTTGCTTTTCCAGTCTATTCCTGTCTACTCCCTACCCTATGAACTGCGGACCTGATGGCTATAGGCATAGGTGAATCTTTTCTGTTGTGGAGCTTCATACAATTAGAATGCCACACTGTGTGTGCATGTGTGTGTGCATGCGTGCGTGTGTGTATGTTTGTGTGTATGTGTGTGAAGCTCATCACATTCAATACAATGTGTGCTTAATATATTCCATTGATTTGCAGGTAGTTTTCTCTCTGAATACTCCTTTAGGGCGACTGTTTCCTCTTGGTAGGCATAGGGTTGGCATGACTATCTGGCTACTCGAAGTATAAGGCTCCTTCAAATATTAGTGGACGCAAACATTTATTAAGAATTATTTTCATTTCTCTTCAGGAGATATCTCAGAATGGAATTGAAGCGTCCTCTTACATTTGGGATTATCTTTCAAAAAGCTAAAGCTGCCCATCCATGTATTACTGTGGTATAATCACAAACTACACAAAAGATTCATTTCTATGACATCCACAGCAACCTTTGGTCCTAGCTTGGTGTCTGAACTTTTTATTATATGAGGTGTAAGGTGGCATCTTGAGGGAAATTTCTATTTCCCTCAGAATATTGCTTATGGTCAATTTAAGCGTCATCTTTCTGGAAGTATCTTTTTTTTTTTTTTTTTTTTTTTTTTTTTTATTTTTTTTTTTTTTTTTTTTTAATTTTTTCTTTTCCCAGTTTCCCCTCCAAAAAAAAAAAAAAAAAACAAACAAACAAACAAAAACAACAAGGACAAACCCCTGTTGCCTCCCCCCTCCTCATGCCTGCCACCCCACCCTCTCCCACTTATTGGCCCTGGCATTCCCCTACACTGGGGCACAGAATCTTCACTGGGCCGAGGTCCTCTCCTTCTATTGACGACCAACTTGGCTATCCTCTACTATACACATGCTGCCAGAACAATCAGTCCCACCATGTATAGTCCTTGGTTGGTGGTTGGGTCCCTGGGAGCTCTGAGGGTACTAGTTAGTTCATATGGTTGTTCGTCCTAAGGGGCTGCAAACCATTCAGCTTCATAGATCCTTTCTCTAACTCCTTCATTGGAGACCATGTATTCAGTTCAATGAATGGTGAGCTTCTACATCTGTAATAGTCAGGTACTGTCAGAGCCTCTCAGGAGATAACTGCATCAGGCTGGCTTGTCCTTCCTTCAGTCTCTGCTCCATAGTTAATCTCTGCTACTCCTTCCATGGGTATTTGGTTCCCCCTTTTAAGAAGGAATGAAATGTCAACCTTTTGGTCTTCTGGAAGTATCTTTTGTGCAGAGTCATTGGGTTATTTGCCTTTTTAAATTTAAAATGTCATTTATGTAGCCCCTTTTTGACAGGAAAAAATTGAAATTAAAATTTTAAACTTAGCACACAAAGGGATGGGCTTCCCTCTGGCACTTTCATGCACATACATGATTTTACTTTGTTCTTCTCTCCCCTCGCCCCACTCCCGCTCCCATCCCTGTGTCCTCGCCTGATCCACTTCCCCTCTTCAAAGAGTCTTCCCTTCTCTAGTGTGTCTCATGAATTGAATTGCAAGTACTCTTTAAAAAATACTTTCTTCTTGTGTGTGACTTGGCCTTTTCACTGCCTTGATGAATGCTTAGAAGAACAGGAGGTCTAACTTTGATAAATTTGTCAATTTCTCCACAAGTTGTGCTTTGGGGGACTTGGTAGTGAATCTGTATCTATCTTCAAGGATATAAAGATTTTTCTCTAGTGTTAGTCTTCTAGGAATTTTATAGATTTAGGTTTTACATTTAGGTAATATGACAGAGGTTGAAGTTTACTTACAGTTTTTCTAATACCAATTATTAATAAAATCAGTCTTTCTTACTGACTTTCCTATCATCTTTGTTTATGAGTCTCTATGTGGTAGTGTATGTGTACGTATGCACACATACATGGAGGCCAGGGCGTGTCACTAGGTATCTTCTCACTTTCTACTTTTATTTTTTGAGACAGTGTGGTTATTTGAATGCACATGTCTCCCCTGAGTTCAGGGGTTTGATGTTTCGTCACTTGTTGGTGGCACTGTTTGTGCAGATTTAGGAGGTGTAGCCTTGCTAGAAGTGTGTCCCTCAAGGTTTCAAAGCTCCCTGCCACCCCCAGTACCCTATCTCTGCTTCTTATGGTTTAAAATGTGAGCTCTCCCTCTCACCTGCTGCAATACTTGGAAGAGCAGACCCTGAATCTTCCCTGAGCTGCATAGTAGAGCTGGAACTGGATGAAGGGTGGCAGGTGAGCTGGCCCTGAGAGTGTGAGCACAGGAGAGCTGACTCTGCCTCTTGTCTGCTGCACAGTGGCATGAATGAGGATAGACACCTTCCTCCCTCCTCTTGTCCTTTGGCATCTACGTCAGGTGTGAGAGCTGGCCTTGTGGTCGTGAGAGTGGGAGAGCCGGCTATGTCCCTCACCTCCTGCAACACGTGGGAGAACAGGCCTAGCACTTCATCTGGGTGGCAGGGTGGAACTGGCAGTGGTTGCTGTGGTTGCTTGTGAGCTGGGGTGAGCTGGCCCCAAGGGCATGAGAGTTGGGAAGCTGGTGGACTGACCAGATCAGATACTCAGGTCCAGATCCAGGGATTTGAATTGACCTATCACAACATCTATCCCATGGATAACCTGCTGGAGAGCATAAAGAGGTCAATCCTACAAACGCAAAACTACAGGATGTTCATGACACAGGGCAACCACAGGATATCCCAGAGGAGTCCCAGCTAGGATTCTGTATTGTTAGAGTAGCAGAAGGCAGAAACATCATAGCAGGCCAAGGCATTATTACAATGAACATTTGCAGGCAAAGAAGTATAGTCAAAAGGCAACACTGTGACATACTATGGCTTCCACAATGAGATTTGTTTTCTCTGTTCAGGGTATAGGTAGCCAGTGTGGAGGGCAGATATGGAGAGAAGAGGAGATGACTGAGATTGGGATGCATAATGCGAAATTCACAAAGAACCAATAAAAACTTAAAAAAAAAAAAACAAACCCAAAAACCAAAAAAAAAAAAAAAAAAAACAAAACACACACACACACAATGTGGGCTCTCAGTCTGCTGTTCCAGCCTCCATGCCTGTCTGCTTCTCTGCACTGGTGGTGATTGACTCTTACCACTTTGGAATCGTAAGTTCAAATAAAACATTCCTGCTCTAGATCGCCTTGTCCATGGTGTTATATCACAGCAATAGAAAAGAAATTTCTCACTCATCTGTCTAGACTTGATGGTCAGTAAGCTCAGGGATTCTCCTGTCTCTTTCGTCCTCGGAGCTGGGACTGCGGGGATGTGCCACCCTGAATGGCTTATGTGGGTTCTGGGAATTAAACTCAAGTCCTCAGGCTTAATAAATCAGCAATTTACTAACTGAGCCACCTCTCTCTGTCTCTCTCTCTCTCTCTCTCTGATCATTTTTGAAAGTCACTTGGCCACACATATGTAAGTAAACTTCAAGATCTTCTATTCTCTTCTATTGATCTACAAGCCAGTCCTTATTCCAGTACTAAATAGTTTATCTTAGTGAATCTTGAAATTAAGTGGGCAAACAAAACTTCTTTTAAATCGTTTTCACTCCTTCAGCTTCTTTGAATTTCTACACACATTTTTAAATCAATGTGTTTATTTCTGTTAAAATATCTGCCGGGATTTTGAAACCTACATAACATACATGCATACACACATACACACACACACACACACACACACACACACACACACACACACATACTACCTTGAATAAAATAGGTGTTATTTAATGTTGAGAATTTTAATACACAAATATGGTATATGTGGTACATGCCATTTATTCAGATTTTCAATTTTCTTAGCAATGTTTTGTAGTTCTGTTAATAGTCCTGTATATTCTATTTATTTTTTATGTTAATCTTATTTTCTGTATGTTTCTCAAATTAATTTATTAATTCTTGTGAGATTTTTCTCTTAGTTATTTATGTCCTTCATAATGTCAATATTTATGTCTTTGAATAAATATTACTAAGAAAGTATCATCAGGGAAATAAAACAGTTATACTTCTGCCTTTACAATCCTGTGCCTTTAATTCTTTTTTTTTAATTAATTCATTTTTTTACACTCCATATTTTATTCCCTCCCCCATGTCCACCCTCCAACTGTTCTGCATCCCATACCTCCTCCACATCGCCTTGTCTCCACGTGGATGTCCCCAGCCCCAACCCCATGTGACCTTTAAACTCCCTAGGGCCTCCAGTCTCTTGAGGGTTAGGTTCATTATCTCTGAATGAATATAGACCTGGCAGTCCTGTGCTGTATGTGTGTTGGAGGGCTTCATGCCAGCTTGTGTATGCTGCCTGTTTTGTGTCTTTAACTCTTTTACTTATTTTATTTCCCATTTATGATCTCTAGTATATATTTTATAGAAAGGAAGAACAACTGTACTTCTTTTGCTCTGAGTTATAGAAGAAAAAATCTATTTTTTAACTATTAGTTAAAGGCTTATTGTAAATACTTTTTTCGTAAAGATTTTATTTATTCTATAGCTGAGAAATTTTATCACGAATAAGTGTTGAATTTTGTCAATTTAATTCTACATTTATTGCACTGAAAGTATATTTGTTTGGTTGAGCAGCATTGTGAGATCTTCAACAACCAAAGAAAACAGAGGGGAAAAGAGAAAGAGGAAAAAACGGCATTTCTACCTATTCTGCAGGAGTAGAGCTTTAGTACTGTCTCCTTGGTCTTACTTCACTAACCTCAGAAATCTGGGATTTCTTCAAAGTCCTTTTCCCCATGGACTATGTCCTCTATTTATGCATGTATGGTGTTTTCTATAGGCAAGATTGAATTCACACCTTGTCAAGAATTTTTAGACCTATATTGATTATATGATTACATATAGTAGTATATCCTGTAGCATTCTTATCCGGTTTCTTGTTTTGATAATAAGTATTCTGAGAATTGAAGGGTCTCCTTTTCCTTGTACTTCCTGGAGTGACTTGCCAATATTTAGTGTTTGAATTTACAGAAAGAACTTTCTGGGTTTAGATACTATTTTGTGAAAGATTCTAAGCATAAATTTAATTTACTAAGAAATATTTGGAGGCTTCAGGAAGTGCAGGGGAGTCACAGGACTGCAGAGAGAGGAGTCTCTCAGCTTCCGAGGGACGGAGCTGGCTCAGCGATCACCTCTGCCCCCTCCCTGCGAGAAGAAGGCCTGCATCCTGAGCTGGCTTTAGCCCCCAGGAATCAGCCTGGAGGCATACGCCTCAGGAAGTGCAGGGGAGCCACAGGACTGCAGGGACTGGAGTCTCTCAGCTTCTGAGGGACTGTGCTGGATCAGCTAACACCTCTGCCCCCTCCCTGCTAGGGAAGGACTTCCCCCCAAGGCCGGCTTCAGCCCAAGGACTCAGGTGAGATCCGCCATTTTGTCTCTGGGGTCTTGCTAGGGCAGGACCAGACGGGGGACACAGACCTCAGGAAGTGCAGGGGAGTCACAGGACTGCAGAGACAGGAGTCTCTCAGCTTCCTAGGGACAGAGCTGACTCAGCGATCACCTCTGCCCCCTCCCTGCGAGAAGAAGGCCTGCATCCTGAGCGGGCTTTAGCCCCAGGAATCAGCCAGGAGGCATATGCCTCAGGAAGTGCAGGGGAGCCACAGGGCTGCAGGGACTGGAGTCTCACAGCTTCTGAGGGACAGTGCTGGATCAGTGAACACCTCTGCCCCCTGCCTGCTAGGGGAAGACTTCCTCCCAAGGCTGGCTTCAGCACAGGGCTTCCCTCCAGGACAAGCTTCAGACCAAGTACTCAGGCGGGACCAGCTGAGAGGCACAGGCCTCAGGAGTAGAAGGGGAGTTGCAGGGCAGCAAGGAAAGAGCAAGCTCTAAGACACCAAGAACTTCTAACACCAGGGATCAAGAGATGGCGAAAGGCAAACGCAAGAGTCCTGCCAAGAGAAACCAAGACTGCTTGGCTTCACCAGAACCTAGTACTCCCACGTCAGCAAGCCCTGGATATCCCAAAACACCAGAAAAGCAAGATTTGGATCTAAAGACATATCTCACAATGCTGATAGAGGAACTTAAGAAGGACATGAATAACTCCCT
>JADRCD010206364.1:0-45046 GCA_019843815.1 Montemys delectorum
ACACACACACACACACACACACACACACACACACACACACGTACACGCACATGCAAATGCATAAAGTAGTTTAAAAAGGGAAACCAGGCGGGTTTCCTAAGATCTAAACAAACAAGTGGGCGGAGCAGGAGTGTAAGCATGTCCTGAAGGCGCAGAGGAGATGGTGCCCATGCCCCAGCTTTCACAACTATCTGCTCCATCTACAAGAGAGGCCTGGGATTTCACAGGCGGCGTGGTGAGGACAGCTCACGTGTCTGTCACATGACTGATTGTGTGGGGATGGTATCGAAAGATTCTATCAACAGGATACGTTCTGAGAGTACAAAAGTGTAACCTTAAAAAAATGGTAGCAAAATGAAGAGGAAACAGTCAAACATGGTTTTTATTACTCGTTCCTATTGAGGGTACAGGGAAGACCCAGAAGAGACCACACCAAATTGTCAGCGCACTCGGCAAAGGTTTAGTAAGAAACAGAAAAACCTGGTGATGCTATTAAAAAGTATGGCAAGCTGGAGAGGTGGCTCAGCAGTTAGAAGCACTTCCTGGTCTTGCAGAGGTTCTGGCTTTGGTTTCCAGCACCCACATGGTGGTTCCTGTCTGTAAACTCAAGGTTCGAGAAGTCTGATGCCCCCTTGTGGCCTCTGTGGGCAATGCATGCACGCAATACATATGTGTAGGCAAACACACCTAAAATAAAAATAAATCTCTCTCTTTTTTAAAAAAAATGAATATAATAGCAGCAACAGGATCAAAGCCACAAGCATTCTTGAATACTAGAAGATTCTGATCATGAGAATAAGCCACAAACAAAGCCTGATACACAGCCCTGAGCCAGCATCTTAGGCAGTGGGTGGACTCTACAGACAAAGGAAAGCTGGACCTAGACAGACACATCGCCCCACCAATGATGGCCATGCCTTCAGTGCAGCCAGATGAGAGGAAACCAAAAGGAGGCCTGAGAACCAGAAAAGGCCGGCAGAGACCTGCTGCCGTATATCCACAAAATGCTATAGAAAAATTATAAGACTCAGAAAATCTTCAAATTTTTGATGACCAAACTCTCTTATACTCACATTTTTATGTAGTTTGTAACTCTTCGTATTTTCTAATATGAAAAACTTTAAACAGAAAATTTTATTCATTTAAAAGTAATGAGAAATATGCCAATATAAAGAGCATATTTTCAAATAACCGTAAACAAAAATTGTGGTGTTTGCTGTCCCTGTATGTCACAGGTAAGGAACTTTAATGGACTCCCTTTAAAACTGTATAGAAGTGGGCAGAGACATAAAGAGATATTCCAACAGGAAGATGTAAGAAATCCATGAAGAAAATGTTCACAGAGAAACCCATTCAGAACAGAGAGATGCAAGCTAAGACTTCCCTGACCCAACTATTTCTCACCCATGCGGTTGCCAAAACTCCAAAGTCTTAACTACATAGAGGGCTGGCAAAGCTCTAAAGGCCCAGGCCTTCCCATTCATTGCTAGAGAGGACGGGTGTTCTACAGCCCTAGGAAGAGGCTGGCAAGGCAAACGTAAGTACATAGTCTCTGCCATGACGTGAAGTAATCACCCTAAAGACACACCGCCGCAGAGAACGTGCTACATGCAAGCCAGGAAAGGCGGCAGACTCTCACACTCTCGGTACCCAGGCTGCTCTCACACTCTCAGTACTCAGGCTGCTCTCACACTCTCAGTACTCAGGCTACACTCTCAGTGCTCACTCAGGCTGCTCTCACACTCTCAGTGCTCACTCAGGCTACTCTCACACTCTCAGTACTCACTCAGGCTGCTCTCATACTCTCAGTACCCAGGCTACTCTCACACTCTCAGTACTTAGGCTACTCTCACACTCTCAGTACTCACTCAAGCTACTCTCACACTCTCAGTACTCAGGCTGCTCTCACACTCTCAGTACTCAGGCTACACTCTCAGTACTCACTCAGGCTACTCTCACACTCTCAGTACTCACTCAGGCTGCTCTCACACTCTCAGTACTCACTCAGGCTGCTCTCACACTCTCAGTACTCAGGCTACACTCTCAGTACTCACTCAGGCTACTCTCACACTCTTAGTACTCACTCAGACTACTCTCACACTCTCAGTACTCACTCAGGCTACTCTCACACTCTCAGTACTCACTCAGGCTACTCTCACACTCCCAGTACTCACTCAGGCTGCTCTCACACTCTCAGTACCCAGGCTACTCTCAGTACTCAGGCTACTCTCACACTCTCTGTACTCAGGCTGAGGCTGAGGCCAGCCTGGGGTATGGAGTGAGACCATGGATCAAAACAAAACAAAAAAACACAAACCAACTGCTATATTTACAGAGAAGTAATATACTGTGGCTTAAAAACAAAGGGAAAAATCTGAATTGACATGGAGTAATTTATAGAGTGCTTAGCTTATTGTGCAACACATCATATATCAATCACGATTGAAAGAACTATATGTCTCGGTGTCTATATAATACAGAGATGCTTCATGTGCCACCTCTTGTAAAAAGGAGCAAAAAATACCTGTTTGCTTGTTTTTGCAAAAGGAAAAACATAGTAATTAAAAATGGCCAGCGTATTTTTCCTAAAAGTTAAAAAAGAGAAACTAGCCTCAGGGGAAAAAGTCTCTAGTTTTATATCCCTTTCAGAGTCTTTTGTCCCTCACTCCAGAGGGACCTTGTTCCCCTCTGGCCCTTTCCTTCCTGTGGCTTTTAGGGTTGTTTGGTTGTTTGGTTGGTTGGTTTTTGGTTTTGGGGGTTTTTTAAGCAGAATTTCACGTGTGCATATGCCTTTGTGTAGCATTAGCTGTTAGAAGCTTATTTGTATACTAGAACCTAGTATAGGAGTTAGTGTGACCCAGAGGCTGGGGCAGAGAAGGTGACAGGTAATAAGACATCTCATCCGAGTCAGAAAGCCAGAAAGTACTCACATTAACGACGGTGACAAATCAAGAGCACATAAGCATGAAACCTGAAGGGGGCCTCACTGCATAAATCTGGGCAGTCTGCACAGAAAATAAATGATTGCACTATAACCCAATAAGGTGGATAGGAAGCTGTGCTCCCGTACTAATGAAGAGGCCACAAAAAGAAGGGAAATGGAAAGACAAGAAGAGCTTATCAAGTAATGTTGGGTACATAGAAGAACTAGAAAACCCCTCCCTTGTGGTAAACATTGCAAAGACTGATGGACAAGAATCCCAACGGAGTCTACATTTATAGAGGGGAATGCCCTGGGAGGAATTTTACATGTTTCTGCATCTCCACAGCTTCAAGGAGAATGGTGAACAGACAGAGCAAGCACACAGCACCCCAACAAAGACAGTGAAGCCAACATCACGAATGGGTGTGGAAGATACCATGAGCCCCAGAGACGAGACCCTGAAAGGTCCAGCCAGGGGTGCTCAATCTGAACCTAGGGACAGCACCAGGGAAGGGCTCTGGCCTCCTCTTGAGCAAAACCGTGCAGTGGTTGACAAAGGGGAGTGGTGACATTTCCAGTGAAGAGTTTTTCAGATGCAGTGCTGTTTGTGATCACGAGTGTCAAGTGCAGCAGCAGACTAGCTCGCAAACCAAGAGGGACCACTCAGAACTGCAGAGTAAACGATACAGGGTTAAAACTGGCCACATCACAGCAACATCTTCTGATTCTGAAGGGAGTTTGAAGGAAGGCCCCTTGGTCCTGTGGAGGCTCAATGACCCAGCTAGGGCACTGAAGCAAGGTAGGAATGGGTGGGCGGATGCAGGAGCACCCTCATAGAGGCGGAGGCGGGGAGGAAAGGGATAGGGAGGTTGTGGAGGGGAAACGGGGAAGGTGGATAACATTTGAAATGTAAATAAATAAAATAACCAATAAAAAAATGCTAAAAAAAAAAAAAAATCTTGGTTCAGCAAACGCTGACATCTTCTTCCCCCATGGTGAAGTTGCACGCCCTCTGCCATCAAACAAACACAAATTCTAAGCTTGGGCAGTGAGAAAGCAACTTGGAAAGGGCAGTTCCAGGATCATCAAGTTTAATCCATCCGGAGAGCACATCTCATTTAAGTGCTTCTGCACTTCCACAGAGAATATACTTGGCAAGAGCACAGCACTCCGCTGGAGTCACCAGAGAAGGCCTTGGCTAGGCAGAGGCCTAGAATCTCTCCGACCCTTAGCCAGGACAGACACAGCCCAGAAGGCAGAAGCCCAAAACTCTCCCCAGCTGGAGCTTACTGCTCTACACAGATCTGACAGAAGGCCCAGGCTGCAGAAGGCCTCTGAAGACCCCCTCCTCCACCCCAAAATCCTGGCCAACCAACAGGGGCTGTCAGCAGCCACCTCCGTGACTCACAGGACTTGAAATGGGGACAGAGGGGTGTGATTGGTGCTATTCAGGTGCACTTCTCTCCCAGGAAGTTAATTCTGGATTATTACATCTGACTCTGCCATGTATTGAATGGCTTTTATGTAGAAAACAGGGGGAAATGTGTGTGAGGCTTCATTTTAAAATGCAGACTTACTTAGATGGATTCTATCTGGCCTCAGGGTGCCTACAGCTCTTGTAAATTATGTTGGCAGTACACAGGAGACCAGACCAGCTGAGGAGCTCACATTTGCTAAATCTTCAGTTCTGGGGAGCGATACCAGAATTTCATAATATTCCCTCATGCCGAGCGAACACAGACAACTCCTGTGAGGTAGGCAGGGGTGAGGGGGAGCAAGAGAGAAAGAGAGGCTCAGAGATTCAGACAGAGGAGCCTGACAGACACCCACAATGATGGCTGGGTCATCTCCTTTAATTCTTCTAGAAGTACTTGTTCCTACGTGCCTGGGTTTCACGTGAAGCAAATAACAAGGGCCTGAGGGGCAGAGGGCAAGGCTTTGCGGCCCAGCTACAGTCACACAGAAGAAACACATGGCTGCCCTTTATCTCTAAAATGGGGGTGACCCAGAACACAGCCTCTCACAGGGATTAAGTGGCTAACGGTAATGACACTCAATGGCCGGAGCAAATGCTCTCTAAGTGATTGTTTGACGAGTTACCCCATTGACTGTCCTGAAGTCCGCTCTGTCTTCTCCTTCCTCTGCAGATAAACACCGGCGTGGACTCCACAGCTGATAATTGCTGAAGATTCCAGTGTTCTACAAAGGAAGAGGATAAAAAAAAAGAAAGAGACGTCTTATCAGCCTCAAATCCAAAGTGCCGCTGCAGCCTCATCACATCCCGGCCCTGTTAGAGACAGCCGAATAGCCGAGAATCGCCCCACTTAGAAGCCTTTCCACACACCACCTCCCTGGCCTCCCTGGCCTCTGGAATCTGTTATCTCAGGAGGGAGAAAGTTAAAACAAATGAACTGGGGCAGCTGGAAAAAGATGGCTCGGGCCCTTTCTTCCTCCACACAGACACCGCCAAGGTGGAGAGTCTGTCAGGGCTGCCAGGGTGAGGGAATGGAATAGCCACTTTGACCATGGTGAAGGTGATGTTTCTCTGGATGGCGTGCTGTTTCAGTTTGCCACAACTCTAGATGAGGGTTCTAGGCTTCAGTTTCCTACAAAAAGGAACGTGGCTCACACTCGGCCACCTGTTCCCCCTCCCTCCCAGGGACTTCGTGTGAGGTTTGATCAGAGCAGTTCAGCAGAACCAACGGCTTGCTTGGTGGGGATCAGCTCAGTGGGGCACTGAGAACCTGCACTGTTTGTCCTGAAGGTGATCGCAGAGTGGGGACCCCACAGATCTGTTCCTCTCTGAAGTCTTCATTCATTTCCTTGCTCCAGCAGAGTAGCACGGAGCTCTTGAGAGAGTGCCTCGGGCCTAGCAGGATTGCTTATCAGACAGGTGCCCTGAACTCTCCCAAGGCAGCTCAGCGGGCAGATTTTTAGAAAGCTATGTTGCCACAAAGAGAATGTCAACCTGTTGGAATTCTTCTGGAGGGCTCCTGAATGGAGACAGGGCAGCCAGTTGGCTGGAGGCCATTCTGAGCACAAAGGCGGAGACCAGCTGTGCCAGGTGTGTTTAAAGTTTGTCTTACCTTTGGTCCCCCCCTCCCCCCATATTTCATGATGGACAGTATTGTGGGAAGGCACATTCAGTCCACTGTGTATTTCTGTCAGAAAGGCTAGAAATAAAAAAGAGGTGCTGGGTGGGAGGCAGCTTTTGTGCTGAGGTAAATAGCCAGTCGTTCAGACTCTTTCTTCTATTCATGTTCCTGGGGCCAGGAGGGTAGACATTTACTGACTCTCCTACCTTCCCTCTTCTCCATAAAAATCCGAGTCCTCGATCAGTAGGACCTCCCCCACCCCTCTTTCCTGCCCAACCTATAACAACAGTTCAGTGAGCCCTTTTCTTCTCTGAAAGCACGGAACTATGTGTCAGGACTCTTGACCACAAGGCATTCTCCATATATATTGCTCTAAAAGCAGTAGGTACCCAGGAAAAACACACATGCGTGCGCACGCATGCGCGCGCACACACACACACACACACACCCCAAAGGGTCCCTTCTACCTTAAATTACAACAGGAGCTAAGGGGGAAAAATCCACTCAGTTATAACATTCCATTTCAGGGCCTCACGAGGCCCTAGATTAAGAAAATTATTTTTCATGGCTGAATTAGCAACAGCTATTAGGTCAAATATCAGTGTGTCTATGATTTTAGAGATGAGGCATTAAAACCATTTTTGCCTCCAGATAATTTAGGAGAAATTCATTCACAAAGAAAACCGTGGGCTCTCACACCCAGCTTCCTATCTGGGGCAAAGAAAAGGTGCCTACCCATTAAAGACCAGGTAAATGAGGTTTAGTAATAGGCAGGGTGCAAGTGTGGGCCAACTGTTCTTCATGCCTGCCCTGTGCAACGCTCAGGGGTGGTGCTGGTGGATGAGCTGACCTCGGCATGAGCCTCTGTGCATAAAGTCCCCGGAATGAAGAAACCGTATTTCCAGAGGGGCCAACAGCACCTGGGGGGGTCTTAGTTCTCTTGTGGAACCTAGGGGAAACCCTGGCTTCAGAGACCCTCCCCACACAAAAGCGTACACACACCCAAAATAGGAATGCAGGCACCACCGGGGCCTCATGCATGGCCTCCACCACCCCCCCCCCCAAACATGGAACTATGTCAGATGTTATTAAAGTCAAGCCGGATCCATTGGGCCCATACCTGGGGTCACAGATAACCTAGGGAGATTTGTTGCTTTGTCCTGGTGTGTGGGAGGGGGGGCAGGGGTCCCAAGCATGCCTATCGCCCTGTCTTATACTCCAATTGCCAAATGGCGACACCAAGAGCCACATTTTCCTAGAGGCTGCCTGCAGAAATAGTCCATGGGTGTACTCAAGCTCGTATGTGGCTGTTAGCTAGGAATAGAGAGCCCTTCAGAACACCGTGGCTCTGCCTACTGTGGTGTTTGGACGTGATCACTGACATCCAAAGGGGAGAAGGCACGGCTCTCTCTTTGCACCAGACGTTCCAATACACTTCTTTGGGACCTCTGGTTGAAATGCCCTGTACAGCCCTTCCATCCACACCCTGAGAGGCCCTATACAAAGAAAAGAAAGGGAAAGCCTCTCTGCTCAACAGGTACAAAATCCCAAACCCGCGCAGGCAGTGTTGGAGGCACCCCATCAAGAGGGCTTAGCCATCAGAAGAGAAACCTTGTCTATCCTAGAAGCGCTCTTATACGTCGGATCTGGTGCCCAACAAGGATGGCCAGAGGAAGCCAAAAGAGGAGTCAGGATGTTCAGCTCAACTGTCAGAAATCTTTTCTACAGAGGCAGGGATCTGGATATTGTATTTCTGGGCATGCGGACTGAGAGTGCTCCATAGCGCTGTTGCGGTGGTCTGGTCAGATGAGGGCCGAGGAAACCCAGGATGTGCCTGAGAGATCCTTAGGAGACAGGTATTGGTCACCAAACCTTGTGACCTTGGGCTGAATAGGAAGCCAACTCAGTCTTATAGGATCTTTTGATAGGCAGCTCCTCCCATCGCGTCAGCACCACCAGCGGCCAACAGGTGGCAGGAGAGCTTCGAGGAGCGCTCACCTGAGGGCCCTGCTGTTCCCCTCACTACAGCTGGAAGAAACCAAGGTCTGACTTTCGCAGAGCTTGAGGAGGACTGGAGCCACCAGGGGCTGGAACAGCCTGGGAGAAATGCAGAGAGCCGTTGTGGAGGCCTTCGCTTTATCCCTGTCAGGCACTGGCAACGCATAGCCTCCCCGGCTGGGTACTACGGATGGAGAGTGGGGACCCTGCCTCAGCCCAGTTGTGCCCACCCAGCCAACCCCCTGGTGCTCCAGACCAGCAGAGCATCCAGCTTGTCCTCCCTGGATCGAGGGTTTTAAATTATTTATAAAGATCCAGAGTCAAGAACGGAGGTGGCTGGAGGTGAGACAGGCCAAAGATTTGGGGTCCAGACCGTCATCAGGCACACCTTCTTGATTGCTTGCTACAATCACTGACATAAAATTATGGTTTTTGTTTTTTAATCTGAATGGCAACAGTGGACTTTCCCCCGCGTTTTATAAATAACTAACATTTCCTACCACCAAATTCCAGAGCTGACAGAGGGGACCCCTCAGCATGGCCGCAGTGCTTTATGATGTATCGCCCCACGCGTTAGACAGCAAAAGGAATCCATCAGCTTTAATTTGTTCTGCTCTGGTCAGAACTGAGGTCTCTAGAAGCCTGTCCATATACTTTCCAATTTTAAGTTTGAGAACGCTAAACTAATGATGTGAAACTAATGTGGTGTAACTCCAAGTGCCCTCTCTGCCAGTAGGAAATAATTTCTGCAGAGCTTCTAAAAAACCAAACCAAACCAAACAAATAAATCAAATGGTTTTACAATGTGGAAAAGCCCGAGAGCCGACTAAGTTGAAGTCCTGTTTGGGGGGAGGCCGGCGGCTCCAGCAGCACGGAGCCAGCGGCTCAGTCTCTCGCAGGAGGTTGCTGGGCTCTGGGTGTCTGCAGCTGGGAGCAGTGCTCAAACTCTGGCCCAGCACGCCTCAGGAAAGCAATCTGGGTCACAAATTCAACATGACAGTTTTAACAAATACGATTTCAGCTTTTATATTTGGATTTAGGAAGGGGATGATGGCCTTACCCGGAATCATTATTAAATAGTAAGCTTATAACATGTTTGCTGACGGCGATATAGACCCTGCTTCTAATTAACTTTAAAGCATGCTGCCGATCCTGCTTATGCCGACGAGGAAAACAAAGCTGGCTGTTGGGCAGACTCAGTTGCGAGGCAATCGTACAGAACTTACACAGAATGGACATGGACAGGGGTTTTTCCTACCTGAACCTGCCAGAAGAGCCTTTTTAAAGATTTACAAGATTTATTTTCTCCCTCCACCAATTAGCATATCAATTTTTTTTTTAGTATTTTTAAAATAGGCTGAAAGTGGCAGCTTCAGTTTTAAGACTAGAAACATTTTTTAATGAATTTGCTTTATTCTGAAATCACAGTGTTAGTTAATGAAAGGGAATTGATTGCATCTGTCTATTTACAGCAGTTTTTTTTTAATATCTACTAGTCATTTAGTCAATGTAGAAAGCAAATAAATATTTCCCCCATGTCAGTTTTTTTTTAATTTCCCCAGAAACAGCATCTCCTTCTTATCTGCAACAGACTGAAATGAAAGCCATTGTTTAAATGTTTTTGTATCTGCTAGAATGTTTGGAGCACAAAGCACAAGGCTGGCCCAGTTTTGTTGTATACACATATAGTCTGACCTGACTATCTCATACTTGGGGCTTGCTAACATAGATCACTCTGAAAAAGACAAACAGGCGACCATAAAAGAGAAGACATAAATAATGCCTAAGAACGCCTTTGGTTCCAGCAAGCGGCAAGTTACTATTATCTTAGTATTTGAAAACATTCATTTTGAAATTAACCAAGACTCTAATACTACAACTGTCCATTACCATATGTCCATGTGGGGTTAGGGAAAGAGTTCACAAAACACTGAGTTTTGTTTTATTCAAGAAATTAAGGTTATCTGAGTCAGCACTGGCGACTGAGATCAGATCATGTTCTACACACTGGCCCAGCAGAAGGCAGGCTTCCCAGGAAACTTTTCGCATATATGCGCCTCTGCATTTCTCAGAGAGCAGAGGTACAAAGGAGAAGCCTTCTGCACTGTTGTTTAAAAATGATTACAGCTAATACCTGACCACGGCTGATTTTCCTGTCCTTCCCCACTTTAACATCGGAAGCGTGTGATCCGCCCCCCAGATGCCCATTATTAATTGCATGCCCTTTGATGTCCGAACGTGGATGGAATCTACAAAGGCATTAATGTAAGAAAATATGCCTCCTAAAAGAATTCCCAAGCCACTGCCTGTGATCTGTGTGAGCCTCTGTTCATTTGCTCTCCTCCAGTGGCCCTGAGAACATGCTCAAATGTTGAATACTTTGCCAGTGGTTCTAGTAAAATGTAAGGAGGAGAAGAAGAAGAGGAGGAGGAGGAAGAAGAGGAGGAGGAGAATCGTGTTAAGACTTGTCTATATCCCTACATGCTATGATAGCACATTTGCTCATTTAAGAAGAATCTATGTAATTAAAAAAGCAAATATTTAAACTTTTATAACTTGGGGAATACACATGTGCAGAACTATAAATAAAAAAAATAGACTCAAAGTAGCTAATAAGGTTAAGCCACTCCGCTGGACAAGTGAAAAAGCCCTTTACAAATATCTACACTTCGCTGATGTTGTTTCTCCCCAGAGACAACTTCAATTTTTAAAAGTTTATTATGAGGGAATAATAACTACACGCAAATTTCTTTTCTCAGGCAGAAGGCAAATAGACATGTTGGTGTAACATGGCTTCTTGTGTGCAATTTCAAAACAAATAGGCTTTTGTTTTTACAAACCATTTATTTGGGGAGGATTGATTTGAAGAAAATTTTTCCTCTGCAAAGAAAAATGTATAAAAAGCTACATGTTCAAGATCACTTGACCCACTGCCTATCATAACATCTTAACACACCTCAAGGACTTAGCATAGTGAAAGAAAGAAAGCAAAGAGGGCGTGAGGACGAGCCCAGTACAGCTTGCATGGATGGTTGCTTTCCTATGCGGAACCCAGGGATACATCCATCCAAGAATTATTTGTTTATCATGAATAAAAAGCCATTTGAGCCACTCACATTGAATTCTTGCACATTCGGGGGCTAGATCTTTTTACCATCCGGAATGAGCAAAGTTTGTATTTTCAAATATTAGATTTTCTGTCCTTGTCTGGGATTCTTTCAAAGCACAGAAATGAACAAGCAGACTTTCCATACACAGAAGTGCTGTGAATCAAACAAAATTAAGAACGTTTAAGGAAAAAAATGTCTTCCAAAAAGTAAAGCTGAACATATATATATATATATATATATATATATATATATATATATATCTCCCCACCTAGTCTCCAACCAACTTTGTTAAATCAAGTCGTCAATATATCTTACTGGGGAGAACTGGCTGGGCGGCTCACTATCTACAAAGCTGACCAGTTAAGGGTAAAGCAAATGTTTAAAATCATCCTGATCTAAAGAAGAATTGGAAAATTAAACATTTACAGGCAGGAATCTTGGAATCTCCATTCCAGTACTCTTTGTGGGGTACACAGTCAACGAAGGGATGGAATGTCCAATTGTTCAAAGATTTCCTCTGCCAATAACGTCATGGCTTCTACGTGTGCAAGCACCACAAATATAATGATGCATTAGCCCCATGTAAAAACTCTTGGGTTCCCAGTAAATCTAAATATGTATGAAATTAAAACTGGATCGAGGAGCAAGTCCAGTGTTACTCCTTTCAAAATACTAATTTAATAACTCTCCAAGAAATAGAGTGTTTTAGGAAAGGCAGCCCAGATGTCAGCATATAAAATCAGGCTATAAAGTGCCCTTCAAGTATATTTCAATCATTTTTAAATATTTACATTTAATAAGGACAAGTTTTTATGGCAAGAGAGAGGTAATTACACTTATCATTCATGGAAAAATGTAGTTTTAATGGCTTGTATATTGATTTGCAAAGGTGAAATAGTACCCTAAAATATGACATTGTCTTTCCTGCACACACATCCCCCCCCCCCCATCTGTTTGGCAATTTGGTGCTTTCGCAAAAACAAAATCTGAAATGTTAGCCTCGAGGCTGGTAAGCAGACACTGCTGATCGGGCATACACACAGTGAACCCTTCTTCTCCAAGCCTGCTATTTTAACAAAGTGAAACTCCAAGAATTTGTGCTTTGGGGGATAATTATAAGAATCTTATCAGACTTTTATAGCCTCTCCTAATGAGACTCTTTATTTGGCAAACATCAGTCCCCAGGATTGGTATCCCAGTGATCAGATCTGGGCCTACTGAAACTTCTCCCTCCTGCTCGCTCTACACAAAAGCATATCTTATCGGAAGGAGCCTGTTGCAGGCAGACCACAGCTTCTGAAAATTCACCAGGGGTCAGACTGCAGACCAGAAGTCAGGCAGAATCAGGCTTGGCCACTGTGAGCCAGCAGCCCTGTTACAACTCAGACCGGTGGACTTCTGGGAAGAGGGGGAGACATGAGTCCAGGAAGGACCCCAGCCTCTGTCTACCAGAATCTTCCTCTTTACAAGGAAGCAATTACACGTTAGGGACTCAGAGTGTAACGTGGCGTAGGCTTTCTTGACTTAGTCACACCAGATGCTCACCTGTCCTTGAATGCCGTCTCCTACCAACTGCCTCTTTATTTTGGCACTTTAACATAATCCCAGAGAAAGCGTCTTAATTTGATTAAAAGTGATTTCAGATGAATCCATAAATAAAATCCTCTCACCTCTAGCAGGGAGGGCAAAGGGCTTTGCATGTCTGCACTGGGCAGTCCTGACACATTCGGGAGCTCTAAGAAGGGCAGACTAGAGAAATAAACAAACCATTCGGGGACAGCGTTTCAAAGTCTGCCAACATAGAATTCCCAGTCCACGGCTTCTGACTTCATTTTAGGCAACCAGGCTAGAGGGGACAACCTTGGGGTGGGATGACAGGGGTTAGGTTTGCAAATGACCTAAGGTGGATAAATATTTGTAAAACATTTTGAAAAATTAACAAGCTACATGAGCACCCCAGCTACAGAAAAGGCCTCCATTCTGTTGCTTAGGAGTTTTTTAAGGGGAGAGTTGATATTTGAGGCCCAAGACAAAATGTGGCCTAACGGAGTAGACCCCGTGGGTTACGGCCAGACTCTGGGTGGCAGAAGGCCCCATAAAGAATGCTCTATCTTGAACGAGTTTGCCTAGAGAGCAAGGAATTTTTAGCCTCATTTTTCCCTGTAACTGAGCAGCCCTTCACCCTGGGTAAGTCCCCACGGTATCCCCGCCTCCCAGGAACGTGAGATGCCCTCTCATTTCTGGGCAGGCTCTCATATCCCCCAGAATAAAGCCAGAGCAAAATGGCTGCTCTCAGAAGACTGCTACCCCCAACCCGCTGCCTTTCCCAAACTGGGCCAGCAACACCCAACTCCTGGAAGAGAGCGAGAAAGTGCACACTGTTGGGTTAGCCCTGATCTCTTTTGTCTGAGACAGGCACTCTAACCACAAAAACAACTCTTGCCATTGGCACTGCTTCCGTCACCATAGCAACGGGCTTCTAGAAAGGCGAAGGCATTGGTTTAAGATTCACAGCCAAATGAACATTTCCACAGCTCCTATCTGTTCCTCACGAGTCTCTACTCTTCCCCTGGGATCTTCAAGAGCCCAGTCCTGGAAGCGGCTGGTTGGTTTTCACTGAACTCTCTCTCTGCCTGCAGGCACAGGCTCCGGATGCCAACTCACCACCCGAGCCGAGACAGGTGAGCCCAGAAGGCTTCCCGTGGGCTTCCATGTCAAGAGAATAGCTGTCAGACTGTGGTCTCTGGAGGGGAGGAAGCAGGAAAAAGAATCTAGCGCTCTTGTGTAGAAGCAGCTCGTTCAGTGAGCACATAGGCCTCATTTAGACAGAAAACATCAAGCTGGACTCTGAACACAGAGGCAGTGGGATCAAGATACTCATCAGTGCTAATGCTGGCAGCCGGGTTGAGGGTTCCAGCTGCCCAAATTAACCACACCAACTAGATAGTGAAGGTTCTGCCACTCATCAGCCCCAGTAAGGCAGCGTGTGAAAGAGTATGCACACTTCTTCCTCAATACTTCCCAAAATGTGGAGATCTTTGGGATACTCAAGGCCCAGCCTCTGGCCCATAGAGGTGAGGCTTGGCAAAAACCAAGAAGAAGCTTGGCCTAAAATTTGGCCTCTTGGACACGCCTTTGGCTGCGTCACTCTCAGGAGTTAGGTGATAGCTGTTCCTGACTGTCTGGGTCGGTAACAATTTGCAGTGAGGACCCATTCCACAAACTCAGAGAGACTGGAGATGGGCTATTAGCCTCAGCCCCTTTCATGTGAAATTACGTCTACTGGCACTAATACGCCATCATTTGAAAGCCTTAACCCAAGTGGACGGCGCCCATCCCAAGCCAGAGCCGGGACCCAGGCAGCGGGTCCATGTGCTAGCTATTACAGGGTTGTTTGGGCCGTCCCCAGCCAGCCTTTGCTGCTGCGTGCTGAGAACTGCTGTCAGGAAATGTCCTTCTCTAAATTACATAATTGGGGTGTTGGGGAGCGTAGTGAAGGCAGATTAGGACATCACTTGTTCTCCCGGCAAGCAATGATTCCAAGCACATAAGCAAACACTTAAGCTATGCGAACGGTTTAATATTGATTAAACAATGATCTCCAGGTCTAAACTCTAAGCATGGTAGGTAGAAGGCGCTGGAAGGAGAAAAAACAAAGAGTGGGCTTAATAGTGCGCATTGATTTACAGAGCAGTGTGCACTTTGACCTGACAGATCAAAATCAGGATTTGCAATGATTACCTGAAATAAAGCCCAGAGTCCCACCCCCTCAAGCTCACAGTGGGGCTGGGGGCTAAAATGGTCTAGGTCATGGGGGGTCAAGTTCTTCTCTCAGCAAGACCAACTTCTCACCCCCCTCCCCACCCACTTCCAGAAACCGAGACCCAGGCAAAGTGCTAGCTCAAATTGCATTTCATTTATTGTTTCTAACTACGGGCCACAGACTTCAACTTGATTAGAAAATTGTGCTGATGCTTCCTGGGAAGTAGACACCGAGCCTTTCAGAGGAGGTGAAGAAGGGATTTTTTCCGCAAACACCCGGTTCTTCCAAAGAGCGTTCCCCATCTTTGGCAGTACTTGTGACCACATCCCCCGGTGCCCAAGCGAGAGCTCAGCGTGAGGAGCAGCTGCAGCCGACCAACAGGCAGGCTTCCTGCTGGGAGGCTTGGAGAAGAGACCGAGCCCCTGACTTAGTCCCGGGGATCTGCCCTGGTTGTTCCTGGGGTCTTTCCTGGGGTGGGGGTGGGGAGGCGACTACCCACCTCTGAGTCTAGGCTTCCTCCCGGCTCAGCCTTTGTGCTTTTTCTCTCTGTCCCCTCAGCAGAAGGCAGAATGAGAAAGAGGCTGAGAGACACCAGTCACGATAATAAAAACCAGGGGCAGGAATTCTCCTAGCCAAGTGTCTTCTTGTCCATCCATCACACAAAAGCACCACAGGCCATCCTTTGGGGTAGGCATCATTATCTGGTTTGTCCCTGTGACTGGATCACAAGACTGAGGCTTAGTAATATAGTAAGCTGCCCCAGAACTTGCCACAACAAGCTTCATACATTTTGCTAATTTAAAAAATAATTGTGCAGCTTTTAATGTATACTAGGCAATATGCTAAAACTTTAATAAAGTACTAGCTATAACATTTAATGCATCTTTCATTAATTGCTATGGTTTTTTATCTTAAAATGAATAAACTGGAGTCACAGGTGGGCTAAGTTATACGTATCAGGTGACATTCTGTCACTAAGATTTTAACACTGTCCGTCTTGCTCCGAAGTCCAATCTGTCCATAGAGCTGAACGCAGTTCTTAACAAAAGAAGGGCACAAGCACCTCATGCCATCTGCTATGAGCCTCCGTGACAGGACCCACCCATGTACTGAGGGGCCCCACACCTGGAACCTGATGTGGCTCCAGTCCAGGGACCACTCCCACCATGGTCTCATACTCCGCCTAGAGAGGACTCTTAGCATATAAGTCTATCAGGAGGCTTAGGAGTCTGAGGGTACGGGCCCTGCTCTTCCCTAGCCACACCTCCTCCTACAACTATGCCCCCTGGAGCCTGGGTGGTATGTGCTGGAAAGCCACCATTAGCCCTTCCTCTGAATGCTTGCTCAGGCACCATCTCCACATACAGCCAAGCCACACAGCATGTGGCATGTGCCCATCTCTGCTGATGCCCGGAAACCCACCAGGGACACTAAAACTGAAAAGCCTGTAGAGATACATTTCTTCTTATTGGTGGGTTCAAAATGTGTCCAAAGACACTAAATGCATGCCTCTACCTATGTAACACACTGCTATAAACAGCTGTTGTGTTTGCTATGAATAGAAAACCCAACAGGACCACTGTGGATACAGCCATCCAGACCAGCAAAGCTCAACCGAGGGCCTCATGGCTAGTAGACCCCTGTATGCAGGGCTGGCAGCTGGCCCTGTGACTTTCAAGAACCTCCCGGCTGCTCCCTTGTGACCTGGGACCCGCAGGTACTTTCAGTCACCCTCCAATCTTTTGTAGCCACCCCCACCCCCACCCCCACCCCAGGTAGATGGACTAGACAAGCAAGCTCGATTTATCTGCCAAGGGCAACCTGATCCTTATGATTTACAGATTTCCTATTTGCAAATTTGCATGCCCACTCTGTCGTTTGTAATCCATGGGTCTGAGCTGGTACTGCATTCCTGAGCCTCAGGAGATGTGGGTGAGGACTGAAAACCCTCTAAGCTGTTCAACGTGCCAGCCCAGGGGAGACAGGAGGGCCCACCTTCCTGCTTTAGCTCCTATTCTAAATAAGTGTCCTTCCTAGCACTGCAGCTTTGCGGGGGTTTTTGTGGGCTTTGTCAGTGATGGCATTATATAAGTGACAATGGTGACAGAGGTAACTTAGAGGAGGAGGCATTTGTTTGGGCTCATGGTTCCAGGAAGTCAGACTCCATGCTAGCAGAGCAAAGGCATGGCAGAAGGAGCGGAGGGCTCTTGTCTTAAAGCAAAAAAGCATGAAGCAGAAAGCTCATGACAAATGGCAACAACCTTCTGACTCTCAAAGTGACGTTCAAGGCCACACCCCTGAAGCCCTGCCCTTCCTCCCAACACCACAAGCAGCTGGGGACCAAGCATTCAAATGCATAAGACTACCGGGAACAATTTTCCCTTAAGACACTGCACTCTCCAGAGTCACTCACACTACTGACTCTTTACTTGTCAAGCACACACAATATTTGGCATATACCACACACTAGCTCAAACCCCTTGAAACATGGGAGCGTCATGGCTCACTATTACACCAGCATCCCCCGCCCCCTTCTCCTCAGCTCGGTCAGCCTGTCCCAGCTGGGAACACTGCTGCTCTAAGGATCGTTGGACCATTTGCCAGCTCTGGGAGCACTGGGCAACACTCCGGACCACCAGCCTCGACAAAAGTCTGAGAGGGTAGGCAGCTAGCCTGGTACCTCTGTGCCTCAGCCCAGTGCAGGGCGGGACCATTGCTTTGCTAACTGGGCCGGGTATCCCAGTGACTTCCCTCCTATGCTTTTGCTTCTGGCAATCTGCCCATTGCTGGCTTGGTGGGATGGGGGTGGCCAGATCCCAGCCGGGGTAAAGGTTAGGCCTGCAGCTACTTGATGCATGGGCTGGGGGGTGGGGGGAGTGGGGGAATAGTGCTGGGATACTGTCAACTACCCCAAGTGGTTTCGAACAAGCGTCTCATGTCCCTAGCCTGCCTTGTTCTGTCTGTAAGACGTAAATAATTATATTCCTGCTTGCACCTTTTCCTGTCTGTTTCACTTTAAGGCAGGATCACTGAATGCAAACGCAGACAGTAATTGCTGGTTCAGGATAGAAGTTGATGAATCAGATGACATTTTCAAGCGTGGTGAGAGCAAAGCGCAGGGGCTGCAGAGATGGCTCAGCAGTTGAGAACACATACATCCTCTGTAGAGGATGCTTGTGGAGCTCCTAGCACCCCTACGTGACAGATTACAGCTGCCTGGAACTCCAGCTCTTGGGGATCCATCGCCCTCTTCTGGACTCTGTGGGGACCTACAGTCATATGTAGAATCTATCCAAAGAGGTGCATACATGTGCATAATAATATTTTTCAAAATTAAAACGTACAGAATTAATCCACCCCTCCCCTCGATATTTTCCGCTAATGGCGGGATAGGCTAAACTTCTCAAAGGGCCAAATTCTTTGACTATCCCTGCCCCTGAGCTGAGTCCCCTGTGGCAGGAGGCATACAAGGCACTCACTGACTGGTCACGGGTCATGATTAGCTCTAGGATGGTGCCTCTCAACCTTACTAACACTGAAACTCTTTAATAAAGTTCCTTGTGTCGTGGTGATCCCCAACCCTAGAATTATTTTGTTGCTACTTCACACCTATAATTTTGCTAGTGTTGTGAATTGTCCTGTAGAAATTTCTGATATGCAGGATGTTGGATATAGGACCCCCAAAGGGTGTTGAGAATCAGTGCTCTAGGAAGAAAAGGCAGGCGGCTTTACTCCAGACAGTGAGTGGTGTTTGTGTCAGAGAGAAGGGGCAGTGGCCCTCTTAGCCAGCTGGACCGCTAGGCTGAGCAGCAGGAGGAAGCTAGGACAAGTCCCTCTTCCACTTGAGACTCTGGCATCCCACTTGGCCCACCTGTCTTTGGGCTGCCCTTGCCGGAAGCAGAAGTGCACGGGGCCATGGCTGCACAGCGGGAGCCCAGGTAAGCCACCCCAGGTGCAGAAGTGGCCTTGGCCATGGGAATTAATTGTCTTCCGTGCCTGCAGCTAATTGCAGCTGCTGCAGAGGGACAGGCCTAATTACACAGAAGTATGTGGCTCCCGCATTCCCTGACCACCTCATATTCCCATGTAGGAGTTATACCGGGTCTCTACTCCAGCCCACCCTCAGGAGCTCTGGTGTCCCCAAAGAACTCCTTCTTTAGGAACCCTCTGGGGGTCACTCCATAGCACAGTCCACTCCCTCTTTGCTTGCCACACTTGAGGCATTTAGCCCTTATCCTTCCTGATGTAAATATTTAATCCTATACATTTCAGAACTGCCTGTCACCTAGTTACTCCTCACCCAGATGGGCTTCCTGCCAGGCCCACGGGAGACAAGGCTAGGACTCCGAGGGGCTCCTTCCAGCTCAGAGCGCTTCCCGTGGTCTCTCACCCAGCTGACCGTCCAGAACTGGTCTAAGGGGGGGGGGGGCGCAAATGTGCCGTTCTTAGCAGTTGTGCAACTGAGATCTCTGTGTGCTCTGAGGCTTGGTTTCCTTACCTAGGATACAGATCTCCGGAGTGTCTACCTCACACAGATTTTTGGATATTAAAATCCAGTGTGGTGCCTAGCATATAAAAGGGATGCTATGAGCACTGAGAAGCTGAACTGCGAGCCACACGCTGGCTCTTAGCATCGCCAAGGCCCTTTGCCTCCTCTCCCTACTCTAAGGAAAGTCTTATGTTTGCCAGCCCATCCTGGGTGCCTCAGTGAAGCCTGGAAGGCAACGTGGAGAGGAACCAAGCTGGAAAAGGACTTAGTTGAAGGCAGGGCCCATCTTCACAAATAGTAGAGGGTTGAAACAAGCATATACAAGAGAACAGCAGATGGGGTGGTCCAGGCTTGCCGCTAGGGCTCGGCGTGCCGCTCAAACACGGGACAAGGACTTTCAGAGTCAGTCTTTCAGAAGACAATATGGACAGCTTTCTGGTTACCTCCAGCTGTCTGTGCAGAGACGGGATGGCCTGTGGGCCCCAGCGCTTTGAAAATTGCAAACTCAATATCTTTCTAAGTGCTCACGACCCCTTGGAAGGCATATTTTTGTCCCTGCCCGACAGTCGAGGAAGGAGGACTGGGGGAGATGCCTTAGCAGGTAGGATGCTTAGTGTATCCCGGGTTTGGTCCCTAGGACCCACAAAAGAGCTGTTGGGGCATGGTTTGCCCACCGTGTGTGTATTCAGATGCTTGTTTCTATGCCCAGACATTTAGTTGTAGTCAGCAACATCTCTCTCTGGTCTCAGTGTTTTGTAAACATTGTCTTCCATCACTTCTGACTGGTTAATAAAGAGCTGATTCAGCCAAGAGCTGGGCAGGACTTCCCGATCCCAGTCTAGGGGTCACGAGAAATAAGAGGAGTAAGAAAGAGAGGTGGAGAGTCCATGTGGATGGACTCAGGAGGATTCACCATGAAGTCACAATGAGAGAGCGGCCATAAGGACACACGTGAGCCAGAGCAAATCAGTGTAGTGTCACATGACAGGGAAGAGGCTGGGGAATAGGAGCCATAGAGGGTTGGCATAGCTCAGAACCTGCCCTGCACGGTGCCTGAAGCTTATTAATAAAAATACCGGGTCTCGGTGTTATTTATTTGGGAGCTAAAACGGGCTAAAGCGGGCATAGAAACGACCTGCAGTTATCAGGAACAAAAGGTGGGGGGACATAAGAAGAGCTCCCTTAAAAAAAAAAAAATTTATAAGAGTTGAGTGCAGCAATGCACCTCTGTAACTCAGGTGCTGGGAGGAGAGAGGTGGGGAGATCGGGGGGGGGGGGGGGTGTTGTGGACCAGGCGGTCTGGCCAAATATAGCCAGCTTTGGGTTCAGCAAGGGATCCCATCTGGTAAAAATAAGGTGCGATCAAAAGAGGAAGACAGCAGACAACCTCTGGCCTTGACATATGCACACATGCACACTCAGGCATGCACACACACACAAGCAAACACACACATACACACACACACACACACACATCAACTAAACTTTCTTATTGAAAGGCTACACAGTGAGGAAGCACTGAAGCATGGTCTCTCCATCCCCTTGTCCTAAGTGATGGTGCTCGTGGCCTGGTTCTCTAACACAGGCTAAGAGAGGCCCACTGTATGTGACTATATCACTCTCCAAAATACCACCTAGGGAAAGGGCACTGAGCCACTAGAGAATGCCAGCATGCCCAGCCTTGTGGGGATGCATCAAGGAGAGCCAGGCTGGCTGGAGGGGCCCCTTGCTCACCAGTCTTGCGTTAAGAGAACCAGATTAAACACAAGGGCCATGGTGGGGTAGGAAGTACCAGGTGCAAGGGTAGTGCCTGAAGCAGGGAAAAGTGCCTCAGAGAACTGAGAGAACTGCAAGAGAGGCCCTGGGATGTCCTCTCCTCAAGGTAAATTATCTGTGCCCAATCTGTATGCAAGGATGATCAGGATTTAACAAATGGGCCTGGGACCCAGGAAAGGAGTAAGACAAGCCTGTTTGCAGAATCAAGGAGGTCCATCGGGAGAGGCCAGGCAGGCAGGACTTGTGCTTGGAGGGAGAAGGATGGGTCAGCTGAGACTCGAAGCATGTGGTTGGGCACACTGGGGCAGCCAGGTTCAAGGACCTGAATGCCTTACTGACAGATCAGTGTTGCAGGGGCCTAGGAAGGGGACAGATAGTAAGTGGTGCCTTCATAAAACACTTTCACAAAGCAGCAGCAAGAAGAGCAGAGCCAGGCAGGGACCAGCCTTCCCTCAGACAGTCTCGTGTCTCATAGTGTGCCTGGATCCCAACTCAGCAGGCGTTTCTAGACCCTGGAAGGTAGATGTGGAGAACACCAAATTCCCAGGTTGGGGGCATTGGGTACTGCAGAACAGAGAAGGTCTAAGAGGCTCCTGGCCACCCCCTGGGCACATCCACAGCCTGCCACATCTGGTCTGTTCAGGTAGTTCCACAATAGACAGTTTCTGGAGGCAGCACCCTCGTTTGTTGTAACTCACTATCACCATCAGGAAAGCAGCTTCCATCCTTGGGGACAGGCTCCCTGCTTTCCCTGGGAAGCCCATAGACTCCCCAATAGTGGCTGGTTATCAACCCTGTCTGACGACACCCCAGAGCCCACATGTTTCCCCACCCCAGCTTCCTCGGGCCTCCAGGAAGCCTTCCCACACTGCCCTCCTCTGTGCCCACACGGCCCATGGTGCAGCCAGTGCTTACCAGTCAGGCACCGAAAGCAGCTCACCCTCTCCACTCTTAAGCTGTCTCCCCAGCTCTTGGGCCAGGCCCTAGCACACAGCTAATGTCTGATGAACACGGGCCAAATGAAGGATCCCACAATTCTGTCAGCAGGTTCCTGGACCCACCTCCCAACCTGACATTGGCCTCTAGCGGTCAGTACCCGCTTTGAGCACGCACCTGGGCCTGGCACAACTGCCACCAAACCAAATGCTCATGCTACCCAGATACCACTCCCACTCCCATCTGACTCTTTTCTCTCGCTCAGACATCCTTACACCAACTTCACAGAAGGAGCCTCCATCTTTGAGTATCGGCTCCCTAGGCTGGCAGCTCCTCTCCCGGAGATGCCTTTGGCCCTCTAGCCCACATCTCTCAGGCCCGAGCTCCCACTCTCTCCCTTCACCTTCCTGGTCTCAAGTATCCATCTGCACAATGAACTCAGTACCCTCCCAGGGACACACAGGGACACACCTGTGCTCCCCACCGTCCAGCAACTCCTCGTCAGACCCAGGGAACCCAGGTTGATTCCTGCAATGAGAGGAAAGGGAACTGTTCCATTTGACTTGGAAAGGAATGTCGTTCTAAAAGTAGATGATATCAAAAGCCTAAAACCAGACACCCTTTGAGCCAAAACATCAGCCTCCAGGATCCTTCACACAAAGGAAAGTCTTCTAGCACACCAAAGTTCTGGGCATGGTTATTTTCATCCCAGGATGTTCTGTGTGGCCTGCCCTAGTCAGGGTTACGGTTGCTGGGGTAAAACATGACCGTGAGCAACTCAGGGAGGAAAGGGTTATCTGGCTTACACTGCCACATCACTGTTCATCATCAAAGGAAGTCAGAACAGGAACCCACACAGGGCAGGAACCTGGAGGCAGGAGCTGATGCAGAGGCCATGGAGGGATGCTGCTTACTGGCTTGCTCTCTATGGCTTGCTCAGCCTGCTTTCTTATAGAACCCAGTACCACCAGCCCAGGGATCCTATCCACAATATTCTGGGTCCTCCCTCAGCATTTCTGATTAAGAAAATGCCTTCAGGCTTGCCTACAGTCTGATCTGCTAGGGATAAATTTCTCAATTGAAGCTCCCTCTTCTCAGTTGACTATAGCTTGTATCAACTTGATCTAAAACTAGGTATCATGAGGCCAGAGTCAGAAATCAGCTCCATATCCTAACATGAGAGTGGTTACAGAACACTCCGACCATTGGACACATTTCCCCAGGCAGCTCTTTTAACTTCTGTTAATTGTGAATGGCATGTCTCTAGTGAGGAGACAAGTTACTAAAAAGGATCATGCGGGGGAGCTGGCCAGATGGCTCAGTGATTAAGAGCATGCATGGCTCTTGCAGAGAACTCAAATGCTGGCCCCAGCAACCACATGAGGCAGGTTACAACAGCCTATAACTACAGCACCAGGGGATCCATCCTCTTTAGATTTCTGAGGACGTATACACACACACACACACACACACACACACACACACACACACACACACAAAACAGAGAGACAGAGAGAGAAAGAAATGATACACATTCACCAAATTATAAATAAAATAAATATTTTTTAAAAATCATATAGTGTTATAAAGCAGACATGCACGCACGCACACACACACATGGTGGTGGGACCTAGAAGATTCCAAAGTCAACAATGAGCAGTGATGATCTCTGATTTGATTTTTTTTTTTTTGCTAGTGCCTCTAAAAGTAATATATAGTACTTAAGCAGGGTACTACTTCTAGAACAATTTGTCATCGATTGTGATGATTGATCTGTTGTCAATGGGACTGGATTTGTACCTGTGAGGGAATTTCCAGAGAAGTTTAATGTCCAGAGAAGTTAAGCCTAGAAATCCTACCCCAGAGGTGGTACTGTCCATGGGCTGTAGTCCTAGACTAAATAAAAAGGAGGAAACCAACCAGGTGCTAGCGCTTCTGTCTCTGTCCCTGTCCCCTCCCTGTTCCTCTCCCCCACCCCACCCCACCTCCTCTGATCAGTTGCTTCTAATTCTTTCTATCCCAACCCATCATCTGTCATTGTAGACTATATGTCCTTAAGCTGTGAGCCAAAATAAGTCCTTCTGTCTTTCCATTGCATTGGTCAGGAATTTTGACACAGCCATGAGAAAAAATAACCAATAAAGCCATGAATCAGGAGTTAAGGTTGGGAACACCTGAAAGTTTATCACACACACACACACACACACACATACACACACACACCTACACACAGCTCCCTCAGGCACATGCAGGTATTGCTGCTAAGGCACAGACCTCTCACATTCGTCCACCTAGCCGAGCTAGACACCAGCCACCAACTCAAGACCTGTTTTGATCTCCAGTTGACCCTACTCACCACTAAGCAAGCTAGTCTGTTGTATCCAGGCAGGTTCTGGTGTTCACCAGACGAGATCATCTACAGCAAGGCTCAGGTGGCTCCCTTCTGGAGAGAATGACAATCGGCTGACCTGTGGAAGGAAGCCACTGACCTCACACCCATAGAGCACACCAGAGCCACATACTGGTAGGAGCCAGCCACAGTTCACTCTAGCACCAATCTATTTATCACACGTATTCCCTTGGTAGCTGATGATGTTACCGCATGGAGGCTCCGGAAGTACCACCGAGTCTTCTGTGTCCTTTGGGCACAAGGAAGAGGGAGCACAGAGAGCAGTGGGGACTGCTCAGCGTGCCTGCCTGGCCAAGCTCGAGATCAAGGCAGAAAAGAGAAATGTAAGGCCAAGGCCATGTCAGATGCCATGATTGGTAGGCTTGGGAGATGTTTGACCTTATCGCCTCCCCATCTGTAGGGAGGCGTGGGGAACTGTCACATGTAACCTTCTGAGGGAGAGCTGAGATTTGAACTCTGAGCAATACCTTCAAGAAATAAGACCAATCAATTCTTCAGCCATGTGTCCTGCATCCCTTGAAGCTGAAGAAACCAGTGGCCCTGGGATCCAGATGGATATAGCACATAAGCCTGGGCAACCATGCCCCTGCCTTCCCTTGCTTCCACACAATGAGCTGGCAGCAGCCCCTTCACCATTGTGTATTAAGGAACTTCCTAAGAACCAGGAAAAAAACACGTACGTACATACATACATACATACATACATACATACATACATGCATACATACAAAAATTCCTCACTTGTCCCTGAAGCTGCTGGATCACCTGACATCACCAAGGCACAAAGGCTCCCCTCCCATCTATCATGGGGCAGCTTAGCCTTGCTATTAGGGTGTGGGCCTTGATGGGTGGGTGCTGAGGGAGAGAGGAGAGAAAGGGGGACCTCACTGTGCAGCTCTCTGTTGCCGAAACCACGAAGCAAAATATTTTCATTCATGAGTTC
This sequence comes from Montemys delectorum, assembly GCA_019843815.1. Lineage (NCBI taxonomy): Eukaryota > Metazoa > Chordata > Mammalia > Rodentia > Muridae > Montemys > Montemys delectorum. Next base: position 25,444 of record JADRCD010206364.1, read on the forward strand.
ATCCAGCCTAAACATGCATCTAATCCCTGGAAACTGACAGTTCAAAACGGATCCCAGGTGGGGGGAGACAGAGCTCTCAGTTCAAAGGCAGAAGGGCCAGACACAACTGCTTATCACACAGCGACCAGCAGCAGAGTGGAGGAAAGCCCAGGCTTAATGAATCCAGGCCAGCCAGAGATTCCAGTTTCAGAAAAGATCTCTCGCCATTGGCTGTCAACCTGTCCTCTGGTCCTTTTTCTAGCCCCAGGGTAGAGGGACACAGAAGGGAGCCCTTCTGCTTGGTCAAGGCAAAGAAGAAAAAAAACCTAAACAGCCTTTGGGCTGTAAATGGCTTAGGATGTGCCTCCTAGCCCTGCTGACTCCTGCTTCGTGCCAGGAAAGGTCACTGGTGCTTGGTGGCCATGGAGAAGAGGGAGGGGGAGCCAGGAACTATCCAAAACATTGCTTAATAGCAACTAGGCTCATACAACAAGCAGGCAGCCTCACAGGCAAGCAGAATGAGGCCCAAGTAGTTTGCATGGCCAGCTCAGGGCCCTCACTTTCAGGTCTGGCTGTGTTCTCTCCCTGGAAGGTTGACTGGAGTAAGGAAGATCACCATAGATGTTTCCTGGGCAGATAGTGTTTACACAATCCAGAATTTGTAATCCCTTCTGGAAGACAGGTTTGCCCTTAGGGACTTTTAAGTGGATCTTAAAAAAAAAAAAAAGGAATCCCTTTGACTTGACCAACAATTTCGAGAGAATATCAGGGAGAGCTGCCGTGGCCTGGAGGAACTCATTTTCTTCTAGGCAGCCCTGGGCTCATGATTTTACAGGAGCCATAGATCTTTGTCCTGCAATGTGACAGGAACGGTCTCTGAAGCCTCTTGGAGTTTTGCAGCTCTGCCCACTCCTGCTGGCTAGCCTGCTAAAGACTGAGTGTAGACCCCCAAGAATCCAAGTAACATCCCACCACCTGGTGTTCTTCCTCCCATGTTCAGTACCCGACGTATTCCCTTTTCCACTGAGCCATCACTTTCCATGAAGAGTTAAGTGGGGGGGGGGGGTCCCAGAAAAGCTGCAGATGTCTGGGTAAAGTCAAGGGGATCCCAGAAAAGCTGCATATGTCTCAGTGAAGTTGAGCCACTGTATGACACAGGGGCCAGGCTAGGAGCCCAGTGTTTCACATGCTTGCCCTGGCTAGCCCTCCCCCTGCAAGGCAGAACCCCATTTTACATAAACGGCTGTCCTAGATCTCACTGGTAGTAAATGGGAACACAAGACACCCCCCAAGGCTTTGAAAGATACTTACGACCATAGACAAGACCCTTGAGAGAGAACGTTACAGGTAAGGAACTTCGTGGTGAAGGCTAAACACTGGTACCATGTGGTCAGTTCCACCACTGCATTCTTCTGTATCGTGAGGAGTTGGCACACTCGATACCTTGCCTACTGCCTCACCTTGCTACATGGCCACTGTCCTTCACATGCCAAGGAGAGCACAGGAGGCAGCCATCAAGCACCATGAAGGTGATACCCTTCTATCTGACAAGCCTACGATGCCTGCTACTTCCCTGGCATGTGCTACCAGACCAACCAGGAGAAAGACTGAAGAGAAAACAGAGCCCTGGATTCTAGTCTGAGTCTTGGTCATGAACTCAGTGAAGGTCAGTTTGCCCTTCCCTCTGAGGCTGTTTGCTCTCTTGTGAAACAGCAAACCCTGCTAAGCTTGTCGGCTCCTGCCACTGATGAGAGCAGCCACAGAGACAAGACCATAGCTGGAATTGAAAACTGCATCCCTTTGTACAAGGTGATGTGCCCTCTGTGTACCTCCCCCCAGAGTCACCTCCTCTCCAAACTGAAATCCCAAGGGAAAATGAAGAGGACGGAATAAGTGATGGAGGTTGCCAGGTGGCCTCGGCCACCCAGTCACAAACAGCCTCGGGCCTGTGTAAGGGTCAGAGGAGGGCTTAGATCCGTTTGCCCAGCAGAAGCACGGTGTCAGCCATACGTGCACTTTCAGGCACTTTAGAAGCTACGGTCCTGAAAATAAACAGGTGAATCTGACCCTAGGAGTATATTTTTCTTTAACTTAATATATCCAAATACTACTCTAATCCATAATAAATGTTTCCAAGTTATTAATGAGATATTTTACATTCCTTTGGTGCTATGTCTTCTCACTAGTGTATACTTTATCCTCAAAATTCATCCCAACTCAAACGCCACGCTTTCCCCTGGTCCTTGATTAGAATCTATACCTCATAAAACATACGGTTATTCAAGTAGGTTCACTTTCTCAAGCTAGTCTCAGTGTCTTAAAAGTTTTCCAATTATCTTTGGATCTTTTTAATATTTTTTCTCCCCTTGGCCCTTGGCAGATTGTAACAATTCTTTTAAATCTGAATCAACTAGAATATTTTTGTTTGGTTTTTGGTTTTCAAGTCAGGGTTTCTCTGTATAGTTCTAGCTGTCCCGGAACTCACTCTGTAGACCAGGCTAGCCTTGAACTAGCCTTGAACTCAGCCTGTCTCTGCTTCCCAAGCGCTGGGATTAAAGTCATGTGTCACAACCACCCAGCCTCAACTAGAATCTTTAAATATTAAATCTCAATTCTTCAGTGTCAGTTTGTCATATTTTACATGCTGAAAAGCCTCAAGTGACTAGTGGTGACCATCCTGGACAGTATAGGTTTAAATGTCCCAGGACAGATAGTGAAACCTTGGGAGGTACCCTATACTTCCCTCTACCCCCATGGCAGGAATGTACCTCTTTGGGGCTGAAGAAATGGCCCAACAGTTAAGAGCACTGGATGCTCTTGCAGAGGACCTGGGTTTCATTCCCAGCACCCATATGGTGATTCACAATCATCTGTAACTCCAGCTTTAGGGCATCCAATGCCCTCTTGTTACCTCTGCAGGCACTAGGCACACACATAGTACAAGATATACATGCAAGTAAATCACACACATAAGTAAAGTAAATCTTCAAAAAGAATCAGGCCTCTTCTGTGGGGAGAGGGACAGAATCACTAACCCCACGCAAGCGCCTTCTCTCACAGCGCCTTCTGTTTCTTCAGCTCCATTCTAGAAATTTCCCAAGCCATATAATGAGGTTATGGGGACCAAAAGAGGCTCCCTAACACTGTACCTGGAAGAGCCTCCACTCGTAGCCCAAGACCTTGCTCACAAAGAACAACAGATCTTAAAACATCAATATCAAGATGATGGCGAAGTTTATCAGTTGCTAAATGGCCTTCGTTAAGCACAGGAGTTGGTGTTTGATCATTTCCACACGCATGCCAGATTTACATAGGTACAAAAACTGGAGAAAGGAGGGGCAGCTTGATACCAGGGAGGACTACAGAGAGCAGATCTCAGGACTACATCCCCGAGCATCTACTCTAGGACAGTGCTCCCTGACCTCCGAGGATGGCTCGAATCACAGACTAGAAACTTCAGAGATGACTTGGTGTGACCATAGAAGCAAGCCATATACTTTATTGGCTCCTGAAACAGAAAACCACAATGAAGCAAATTACCATGGAATTTATCCACACAGGACAAGGAAGACACAGCCTGGACCATATTTCCCTTGGAATCCCTCAGAAAACTAAAATGTGACCCTTATGATACACTCTATATGGGTTTTTAAAAACAACATGTCAAACATGGAAACAGACATCATTTGCTTATGTCTGGTTCTGTGCTACCTTGACTGTGGACACACTGTGTGCTTGTTTTGTAGCATCTGACTTCTTTGATGTCACAGAAGTACCATGCAGGCAGGGCTTCTCTTGCACTGGCTGCTGCATCCCTGGTGCCTAGCAACAGTGTCTAGTACTCAGTACCTGGGAGGGGTGGAGGGATAGATGGATGGAGGGAAGAGAAAGATGAATGGAATGATGGACAGACAGACAGACAGACAGATGAATAGATGGACAGTTGGACTCCAAGATGTCTCCTCAAAATCATGCTACCCTTTTGCCATCCAATAAGTATTTGTTTTCTGGTGTCACCTGTCCCATGTTTGGTACTAACATGTTTTAATAGGGAAAGTTCTAGATATCTAACCTTAAAGGAAATCATATGTTGGCCACAGGCCAGCCTCAAAATCCTGAGTGTCCCCAATATGGCAGCTCTCTCCCCAAGCACAAGTATGAGGATGTCAGTCAGCAAGGGTGTCCCCCAGACACACCAACACCCAGGCAATCTGGTTCCTCTGAACCCCAGGAGCTGAGCACCCAGCCTTCCCACCCAGGTGCCCCATCACCACAGGCCAATATAAAACTTCACAGCCTTGGAACAGCCCCTTTTGTCTCAGAAGAGCCATGGCACAGTCCCACACGACCTGCGTGTGGTAGGCCAGAGAATGAAGCTTCACTTTCAGCAACATTTATACCCGTGTTTAATTTCTACTTAATAAGACAAGTAAAGCGCTCTACCTAAAGAGGTCAGTTGACTGCAGGACACACATTTCCGGATTAACAGCTCTGTTAGAGATGTTTTCAGCCAGCCCGTGACCCCGCTGTGATGGCTATAATTACATCCACATAACGTATAAACCTCAATATACTTTTAATAAGCAGTTAATACTCTGATATAAAATATTTACATCTCAACCAAATTCATCCTGCATTGAGTAGCCCTGGTTTACAGAGTTGTTAAAACCACCGCCATCAATCAGTCCTCCAGCTTAACAGAGAACTGAGCAGCCAGAGGAAGCCTCCCCCTCCCCCTCAGCATGGCCCCTTTCCTCCAGGAGGTTTAAAAACACCTAGCATCTTCTGTCTGCCCTACTCCCTGACTGACAGGACTCAATAGCAAATCGGTTCCTCCCAGCACCCAGGCTAGGAGCTTGAGAAATGTGTGTGCCTCCACCTCCAACATTCCACAGGCTTAAGAAGTGGTCCTACAGTGTAGGTCCTTGGGATGTTGTCCCTCTGATGTGGGGCAGCTAGGTAAAGAAAGCATTGTTAGTGCAGAATATGCATAATCAACTCAACCAAGCCATCACTGCCTAAGTCTGGTCCCAAGGCTAGGCACTCTGGGAAACCTTTGTGAGCAGGCCTGCCCCGCCTCTCTTTACCATTCACAATCTTCCCCTGCTCTCTGCCTCCCTTTCTACAACATGAAGCCCATGAGATTCCATCTGGTTCCATTCACTTTTGAGTCTCCGGCAGCCAACTCCAGCTCTGGTCTCCAGCTAGTGCCAGAGACTGCTTGATGTATGAGCCAGCAAGTCAACCAATGAAATGGCCAGGTTGGAGCAGAAGCCCGCCTGACTCCATGCAGGTGGTAGGCTCACTGACACCAAGCACCGCCCAAGGTAGGACCTGTCATGCTGGCTCCCGACTGAGCATTTCACAGGGACCCACAGAAGCTAGTACAGTTTGAAGAGATAATCCAGTTAATAATAGGATTAGTTCAGGCACATCCCCTAAACCATAAGCTTGAAACCTCTACCTGGGCAAATGTTTGGCCAGACTCTGCCAGGATCTCTACCCTCACCAACCACAGGTCCTTCCCCAACACACATAGTGCCTTGGCTCTGACAAGCCAGCCATGGAGGCATAGCTAGGGATTTGGAGATGAGCAGCCTGTTCCATAGGCCCTGGTGTCCTCCGTGCCATGAGTCCCCACTGCGCAGCCCTGCCAACTTCAACCCCCACAATACCACCTGCTCTTTCCTATGCCAAGAAAGTGATTATATGCACACAGTGGGAAAGGGACCCCAAGAGGACAAACTCCAGCGGCTCCGAACTGGCAAGTGACATGCAGTAGCACCTGGGGAAGCAAGTTCTGGGACTGTGCTACAGCCCGCATGGGACACCAGTGCTACCTGCTATCTCAGATGCCAGCACCTGAACCTGCATCCAGCATGTATTCTTCTGATGTCCAGTTAAGAACTCCAGTTAAAATCCCCTTAAAATCACACATGAACTCTAAAGACCCCAATCTCAGAGGTGTGGCCATCAAGAAGTTTTAGAGGCCTATGGAAGTAAAGCAAGCTAAAGGGCAGATGACAAAGGAATGAACATGGTCAAGGGGGGACTGAAGTCAGGAAGAAGCAAACATGCTCAACTCCAACTCCTTCCCCCAATGTGATCCTAACTCTTCCAGGTACTATAGTAAACTTCAGGCCACTTGGCCTATCAGAACTGTGCCTCTTAGGATAGTGGCTACTGGCCACATTGACCGTTTAAATGAAAATTAAACATAGAAAAAAAAAAAACGAAGCAAGCTGTTTCTTGAGTCACACAGCCACATTTTAAGTGATCAAAGCCATGGGTCTAGTGGACAGCACAAGACAGGACTTTTCCTTTACCATGGTTAAATAACACAGCTACTATGAGAAAGCTCCAGGCAGTGCCTAGCATGCAGTGTGTGTTTAACACCCTCTGTCCTTCTTATAAGCTCCAGACAGTCCTCTGGCTCCTCCCACTACATCCTGGAAGCTCTCTTGGTCAGTAGATGCTCAGCCCACATACTTATCTGGGATTTAAGAGAAAGAAGAGCCTCCCCTCTGCTTCCTGCTGACTCTTCACAATTTAGAACCGTCTCTGTTTTCTCACATCTATGTTGTTGCTGTCCCATTATACAGATAAATAGCAGCACTAAGAAATGAAGAACCCCGCTGACCCCCAATTAACAAACTGGATGTTTCTCAAAACCACTGAAGGAACTTTGAAATAGAGCCCAAGTAGACAACCAGGACTTGAATTCCAGAACCGCTCTCAACTGACAGGCCAACCTGAAAGGTAGTCGTAGCCAGCAGAATAACGGCATCCAAAGACACCCATGTCCTAAATACTAGAACCAATGAATATTTACATTTCATTGAAAAGTCTATATATTTTCATTTCATAGTCAAGTCTGTAAATCGACTTACTCCAAGATCATCATGGATTTCCTAGATGGGGCCAGTATAGTCACAAGGCTCCTTAAAGGTGGAAGACGAAAAAGTCAGTTTCAGAGATGCTCAAGGTGAGAAAGACACAGCTAGTTATGACTGGCCTGGAAGGACAGGTGAATGAGGCAGAAAAGGAGGGTGTCACTTAGAAGCTGGAAAACGCAAGGAAGTCATTCCTCTTCCAGATCCTTCAGAAGGGAAAGCTGTCCTGCTCACACCTTGGTCTGAGCTCATTTTGGACTTTTGACCATAAATCTATAAGATAATAAATTTTTGCTGTGATAACTCACTAGAGCAGCCACAGAAATGTAGTACTGGTTTTGGTACCAGAAGTGGGGTGGTGATGTAACAAACACCTAGACGTGGAGAGTTAGCCTTATTAACAAGCTATTGCATAGTCAGAGGGAACTTTAAAGAGTATAATAGAGAAACAAATTTCCCCAGAACAGATTATGTGTATAAACTAATCCTTAAGAACTCTGCTAAGGATGGGCTCAAAATGAAGAACATGATAAGGAAGCCTAAGCCACTTTGGAGATGATGGGAGTTATTGTAAATGTACTGTTATAGATAATGGGTGCACTGCTGGGAGAGGTTCAGAGACAATGGGGAAATGTTAATGAAAACTGGAAGAGAGGAGGATCCTGTTATAACAGAGACAAAACCAGTAGGCAAGCTCCCTGGAGTCATGCGGCCTCTATGAAGTAACACTAGCAATGTAGTTGGGTATTAGCTAAGCAGACGTGACATACCAGCAGTATGTAACAACATTTTTTTTGCTGTTTGGAATAAAATAAAATATGGTGCAGACAACAGAGCTTAAAGGAAGTGTTGCTAGATAGAAATGATATAAGGTGGTAAGTTAGGGAATCTTTAAGTCTATTGAGATGGCCAAAACAGCAAAATGAGATTTAGCAGGAAAAAAAAAAAAAAAAAACCAGGTGTGGCTGGGCCTTAGCTTGAACCTCAAAGTACTCAGAGTATTCGGCCACAAAAAAAAAAAAAAAAAAAAAAGGCTCTTTGAGGGTCCAGCAGGGTGGTCCAAGGGTAAAGATGTTGCTGGTCACCAGGCCCAATGGCCCAAATTTAATGTCTATGACCCACATGGTGGAAAAAGAGAACAGACTTCTGCAGGTTGCCCCCCCTGCCCTTTATATACATATCATGGCACATTCACACACTCTCTCTCCCCGCCCCCCTCCACACACACACTTCACATTTTTTTTTTAAGTTTTAAGGGAAAGATTGTGTAAATCCCAGATTCCTTTGATCATCTCAGGAAAAACAAACAAACAAAACCCCCAAAATCTAAAGTAGGAATGGAATGATCCAGGAATGATCTGGGAAGGCCTATAGGGGAGACCTACAAACTTCCTAAGACTATTGCCCTGGCAGAAACACCACCGGATTGTCCTGCTGAAGCCAGAGAGCAGGCAGATGAGAGGAAACTACTGAACTAACTTCGAGATCCTTCGGACAACCGATGGACTGATAAAAACGCTTCTGCCTCGAGCATACACTTCTGAAGAGTAAAGACGACTCAGGGTAGACACTAGAGTCCATACAGTAGAGCCAGGGATCACAGAGGGAACCGTAAAACTAAACTGAGTCCACATGGCAAGAGGATTGATGGTGGTGGGGAGGCAGAGGGGATAGCTCAGTGGGTAAGGGCTTGCTGCACAGGCCTGAGGACCTGAGTTTGAATGCGTGTGAGGTAGAAAGCAAGGTGGGTGTAACCTCAATTCTGGGAGAGCATAGCCAGGTGGATCCCTAACCAGGCAATCCAGTCACAGGCAAGCTCTGGGTTCAGTGAGAGAACATGTCTCAGAAAAGTAAGGCAGGGCTGAGGATGTTATTCAGCAGGACAGCGCTTGGCTGGTGTGCATCAGGCCTTGGTTCAGTCCTTAGTGCTGCAGAGGGAGTAGAAGCCACTGACTTCAGGTGCCTTGACAGCACTTTGGGCTGGGAAGATGGCTCAAAGAATGAAGCACAGGTATGAGCTCCTGAGTTCAGATCCCACACAAACCCAGACAGAGACACACACATGTACTTGTAATCCAGCACTGCTACAGGGAGGTGGGAGCCAGACACAGGGGGACCTCGAGAAGCACGAGAGCCAGTGGGCTCAATGTGAGCAGCAACGAACAAGAGATCCTGCTTCAAACAAGATGGAAGGAGAAGACTGGGTCCTGAGGTTGTCCTCTGACCTCTACACACACAAACACATACACACACACACACACACACACACACACGCACACACTCACACACAAATGCACACACACATATACACACATCCATATATATGCACGCACACACACATTCACACATGTGCACACATGTGTAAACACACATATACATGTGCACCCACACATACATATGCACACGCACAAATACACATGCATATATATGCACGCACATATGCATTCACACATGTGCACACACATGTGTATACACACACACACCTTACACATGGCCAAGGAGTTTTTCTTGTTTGTTTTTGTTTTGTTTTTTAAAGCTAGAAAGCCATAGAGGAAAATACTTGAGGTTAATCTCTGGCCTCTGTACACACATGCATGTGCAAGCGCACTCCCCGTACATACATACATAGACACACACACACACACACGAAAGAGGGGAAAAAGGAAAGAAAATGGTTTTGATGCATGACCTTCCTTTCTCTTCCGCCTTCCTCTCCTTTAACCACAGTTTCTGGAACTATTGTCCTTTCCCTTATCATCATAGCGCTGGGAGAAAAAGAAGCTGTTTATTGAGGTTTCCAGATTGTCAGGGAAGTTGAATTGTGCCCGAGTCAATGTGTTTAAGACTCATCTGTAGCCAACTCAGTACACAATCAACAACAAGCAAGCAAACTGCTGGGCCTGGAGAGATGGCCCCACAGTTAGAGCACTGGCTGCTCTTCCAGAAAACACAGGTTCAACTCCCAGCATCAACAGGGCAGCTCATAACCTCTAACTCCAGTCCTCTACCGGCCTTCTTAGAGCACTACATACATATGATGCAGAAACATTCATGCATACAAAACACTTGATAGATTACATCCACACACAGACATACATACATACACATACATACATATATACACACAGATATGTACATACATATACACAGACACATTCATACATATATACATACATACACACACATACACACATAGACATACATATAGACACACAGATACACACACAGACACACACAGAGACACATACATACATACAAACACAGACACACATAGATACACAGACACACAGACACATTCTCCTGTATATACTCAACAGACACATACATACATATATACATATACACATATACACATATACACACACATACACATAGACACACACAGACATACACAGACACACATAGGCACACACAGACACATACACAGACATACATACACACACATACATACACACATAGACACACACAGACACAGGCACATACATACATACACACACACACATACACACATAGACACACACACAGACACACACACAGACACACACACAGACACACACAGACACACAGACGCATTCTCCTGTATACACTCATATACAAGGCAAACACATGTCCAAGACAGCATCTCCAGCCTTGTGCTTCCTGCTTTCATGCTTGTCACCAAGCTAATGGGAAGGTAGACTCCATTTCATCTCTGCTTTCCAAAGTTCACACAAATGTATCAAAGCATGGGATCCTTCTACATATAGGACTTCAACTATGAAGAATCTAGAAGAAAAATTTAATGCTTACACACACACACAAACACACACACACACACACACACACACACTCACACCCCTATGAGGAGGAGGGCAGGAATGATGTCACATGCTGACCCAGTTCACATACTACCATCACCTGTAATCTATCCTTCCACTTAATCCTCCATGCAACTATTAAACCAACACTAATGTTTTCCTAGTTTATAGGCAGGGAAATTGGACTTCAGAAAGGTTACAGCACTCAAAAAGATCCTACAGCTAAAAAGGATGGGAAAAAAAAAAAAACCTAAGTTTAAATCACTGCACATGAGATGGTGCTGGTGTGCCCGTGCTTGCAAAACTATATGTGTACAAGCAAAACTTGCTGTGCCCAGTTAACAAGGTGGAGCCCACCCCAATTCTAAATAACCCTCAGGTACACATCAAACTCTGTATTAGGTGTTTTGGGCCTAATGGTGACCAAACAGTCATGAGCCATGGCTCTACCTTTGTGGTCTGAGTAGACGGAGGTGTTTCACCATATTGCATACAAATGAACTGAAGGGTTTAGTAAGAGCAAGACCAGTGGGGGACACTCAAGAAGTCAGGCAAGGTGACTACGGAGAAGTTACAATTGGAACTCAAGAGCTCACCCCCCTTAAAAAGACCTGGTTAACTTGAACCAACCGCCTGCAGAGGGTATCATAAGAATCCCTAAATGAGACATTTTTAATCTTTTAAAATCAATCAAGAAGCTCTTATAAAATTGTGAAGAATTGCTAGGCCAAAAGGCTCAAAGAGAGAGAGAGAGAGAGAGAGAGAGAGAGAGAGAGAGAGAGAGAGAACGGGATGCAAGATTGAAAACCAAGCATCCGAAGCTAATTTCTCCTGTTCAGAAGATAACAAGTCAGTCACAGACTTCTAGAACGAAGACCACAAGAATTTAAACCTAAATTCCACTCATGGAAAATGAGCCCATGTTGGGCTACAGTCTCAGAGCCAAGGGACAGGGGGACTGAGAGACAAACTGAGGCTGCTCTGAGCCTGCAGCTTGCATTGAGCAACACATAATAACCTTCTCTAAAACACTACCAGGTGGCACATCTTTAATTCTAGCACTGGGAGGAAGGCTAGGTTTAGGCCAGCCTGGTCTACCTAGAATTTTCTATATTAGCCAGGACTATATAGTGAGACGCTGTCTAAAAATCTATTAAAATAAAAACTTATTGATAAAATAATCATTTAATATCAATGACTAATGCATAGTCAAAAGTAATCAGGCCACAATGACAAAAGACCTCATGAGCCAAAGCATCCAAGCCGGTCCACAGCACTGCAGACAACAGAATCTTCTCTCCAGCCATAGAACAAGTAGATCTAAAGAAACAAAATGGAAACCATCTATAGGAACAACAACCCTGAGGACTGAAGGATTAACAGGAGTTAACAAGACAGAAAGAACAGAGAGGGTGTAGGAGAAAAGGTGTTCCCTGCAGAGAAGCCAGTACTGTGCATATTTTAGACCACCAAAGAACCGGCAGAAAACAAGGGCCAGAGTGTAGTGTGCGGGGGGGGGGGGGGGGCAAGCAGAGGCTGGCTTCTGTTGAGCATTTTCACATCTGTCCTAAGAAACACTACTGAAAGCAACCTCGGAAGATGTCAAAGGTTTTGAGCAGGAGATGGCCTGAAGAAATGGGTCTTGGAAGATCATTTTAGTCTCCTACTAGGCTCCGAAGGAAACTTCTCCTCTTGTTCTGAGAGAAGTCACATAAAAATCATGAGGTCTATAATGAGACCCTGCCACTGACCCACGGATGGTAACACTGAGTGAGAGTCAATGGCTTGTCTTAAGGACCCTTATGGAAACCTGTGGTTCATTTCCTCTAGGGACAGCATAGACAATAATCAGGAAAGAAGGTTCTGGTGGTCTACATGAAAGTTGTAGCCTTGCAGGGCAAGGGAGCCTGTGTTCATGCACACGTGTGTGCAGTAGGGTTAGATTGGTGCTTTAAAAAGACAAGCGTTCCACCCCAGTGCTGACTTAAGCTAAGCAGGGCTGTGTAATAAGGACACATGCTCCACCATGTTCAAGCAGCCTTATTTATAATAGCCAGAAGCTGGAAAGAATCCAGATGTCCCTCAGCAGAGGAATGGATACAGAAAATGTGGTACATTTACACGATGGAGTACTACTCAGCTATTAAAAACAATGAATTTATGAAATTTTTAGGGAAATGGATGGATCTGGAGGATACCATCCTGAGTGAGGTAACCCAATCACAAAAGAACACACATGATATGCACTTTCTGATAAGTGGTTATTAGCCCAGAAGTTCGGAATACCCAAGATACAATTCACAAACCACATGAAGCTCAGGAAGAAGAAAGACCGAAGTGTAGATACAAAGCGTGGAGCAGAGACTGCCCCACCTGGGAACCCTTCCCATATTCAATCATCAAACCCAGACACTATTGTGGATGCCAGCAAGTGCAGGCTGACAGGAGGCTGATATAGCTGTCTCCTGAGAGGTTCTGACAGTGCCTGAATAATACAGAAGTGGAGGCTCACAGCCATCCATTGGACTGAGCACAGGGTCCCCAATGGATGAGCTAGAGAAAGGACCCAAGGAACTGAAGGGGTTTGTAGCCCCATAGGAGGGAAAACAATATGATCTAACCAGTATTCCCAGAGCTCCTAGGGACTAAACCACCAACCAAAGAGTACACATAGTGAGACTCATGACTCCAACAGCATGTGTATAGCAAAGGATGGCCTTGTAGTTCATCAATGGGAGGAGAGGCCCTTGGTCCTGTGAAGGTTCTATGCCCCAGTGTAGGGGAATGCCAGGGCCAGGAAGTGGGAGAGGGTGGGTTGGTAAGCAGGGGGAAGGGGGATGGAATAGGGTTTTTTTTTTTTTTCTAGAGGGGAAGCCAGGAAAGGGGAGAACATTTGAAATGTAAATTTAAAAGATACCTAATTAAAAAAAAACACTTGTTTTTCATCCAAAATAAAGTAAAATAAAATGATGAGTTTCCACCCCAGTGCTGACCTAAGTTCAGCAGGGCTGTTTCCAGGGGATGTGAACAATGTCAAAGCATGCTCCCTTCCTCGGAGGGCAGATACACTACCTCAGTGGCATGTGAAGCTCCTCCCACCTCGTGCTGAGTTGGAGGCATTACAGACACATTACCTACCCAGGGACAGCCACTCCCACCCTCACAGTGTTTGTCAACCCCCTAAGCTGCCAGGCCTTTGTTCCTGCACGCCAAGGGCCTGCCAGCCTGTCCCTCAACCTGAAACAGACTCCCATAGGATTGTACATAGGTCATGACCCCAGCAGGAGCTCCCACCCACTTCTGACCCACGCTTTTCGCCCACCAGAGAAGCCTCAAGTGGAGAGCAGGGAGACCACCTCTCTGCCCCGGCTCCTTCTCGGAGAATGGTGGAGCCTTTGAGGGGAAAGTTCATTTTGTCAATCAGCCCATTGTTGGCCTGCCAAGCGCAGGCTCATCCTCCCCCGATGTGTCACTGGGTGCTGTTGACACAGATGTCAACTGTCAAGGGTGTCCTCCACCCTCCAACTCCCTCCTAGGGCATCCAGCAGACCCGCACAAGGGCCTCTGTCGCAACGCTCCTCACTGGCCCTTTGCAAGAACCACGGGTTGCCACACCTTTGGAATTGCCAAAACTTGACTGGATACTTCATCATGTGGATTGGCCACGGAGGTTGCAGCTGACAGGAGCAGGTATGGCAGATACTTGACTATTTGCCAGGTGACAAATCCCAACTGAGTGAAACCTGCAGGCTTCACAGTGCACGCCTCCTCCCGCCCTCCCCACCAAAGTGGCAGGTGGTAGCTTCCTGGGGCCCATTCCTAGAATGGAAAAAAAAAGAGAGAGGCCACCTTTCCATGATCTAGGCATACATAGGCCCGGCAAACAGGCTACAACTGCAGTCCTGGCCAGTCTGCTCCCATTCCTTCCCTATCCAGCTCAGATCTGCCTCTAGCTAGGGAGAAGCAGGCACATTGGGAATCTGGGCCGGGATGTTCATTGGCCTCATTTCCATTGTTATCATTATGAGTCCCAGTGTACTTCAAAATAGGGGCTATCGTTTCCCCTGTGACAATTACCAGATGGGAGAGAGGCATGAGTCCCAGAGTAGAAGCAAGGCCCAAAATTTACTGAATTCTAGTTCTAAGGAAACCTGACACAGCTCACACTGAATCACACGATCCTATGGAAACTTACCTGGGAATGCCACCATGATCTGGCTGAGCTCAAAGTCTCAATCTGGGTGTCCAAAAAAATGTCCACCAACCATGGCTGAGCCTGTAAGAAAGACACGAGGAGGGACGTTGTTGGGTTTGTCATCTATGCTATATTACAATATGCACAGGCCCCAGCAAGCATGTCACTAGACATCCCCAAAGAAGGAAAAGTCATCACTGGCTCAAGTCAGCAGAGAGTTGGGCTTCCCGGCTGGTGTCTGGGGGAAACAGTGACTTAACCTGAGGTGGAAATGAGCCCAGGGCTAAGGAAGTGTGTGGAAGCTGGTATCACAGACCACTGAGGCTTCCTTTCACCATCACCCCTATTGTTCAAGTAAGTAAAGCAAGGCCTGCTGAAGGACTTCTGTCAGACCAGTCAAGTGAGGCCCAAGGCCCAAGGCTTGGTTTGTGAGGCCAGTGTTCCAGCCACCATGATAGAACAATTGTTTAGACCAGGAGATGATGCCCAGGGCTCTTTCTCAGAACATGCTGTTATACATGGCTAATGATTTCTCCCCCAAGATCAGGCCAGATTTCCTACCCAGAGGCCAATCCCACAGAGCAATAGCAAGGGTTCCAGAGAGGACACAGAGGTAAGAAGCCAGGCAGCAGGTAGGCCTGGCGAAGGCCAGAGCAAGTTGGCAGGAGAGGACTTTCGATCTCCTAATTTTGAAATGTCTATGAAATAACTGTTTTGAAATCTTGCTCACTTTTGAAACTTCTCTCAGGTAAATCCAGATCTGTTTCTGATGAGTTGATACCTTGAGCACTGGCCTAGTATGAGGATGTGGCAAGCAGTCTCCCCCCCCCCCCCCCCCCACCCCCGTCCTCATGACCTTCAGGGCTGGCTCGCAAGTCCCACTCTGCAGCTATCAATAAGATGGGAACTGGACCTTCCTGCTGTTCTGCCCTGAGACAGAGTCACTGTAGAAAAGCCAACACACATGGTGTAAGGAACGAGGTACATAGTAACTCCCTGGGTAGTGTTCAAAGCCCACTCCTGTTGAGTCTCACACTCCTGTTGTGCCTGGTCCCCAAGGGCAGTGCGAAGTGAACTTCTGTTGCCACTGAATTCCTTACTACAAATGTGAAAACTCAGTCAGATATCATGCTGATCTCATGGTTCCTACTCAAAGACTCTGCCAGAAGGCCTTCAAGGAAGGTCTAACAGACCTCACCTTGGTCCATAACCTAGGTTTACATGGATAAAACAAGTCAGTGAGGGACCCAGAGCCTGAGAAAGCTAAATTCTTTCTTTTTCACTAACAGAAATAGATGTCCCAATAGATGGCCTTGCTGGAAGCCACAGAAGAAACACAGAAAGCTATGGTGATGAGGCCCCCTACTCTTGGATCTAGGAGATCCTTTGGAGGACTAGCCTCTCCCCTTCCATTTCCCACCTCCCTATACTATTAGTCTAAGACCAAGAAAATTATCCGAGGGATGAAGAGCCACACTGAAGAATGTTCTAGAAGGCTGGCCTACTTCTGTGTCCAGATTTGCTCTTTGGGACAGGGAAACCAAGAAAGCCAAGTTGTCGATCTACTTGAGTAGGACAAGATCTTCCAGGGCTGGTATATATTCTTTGATACAGCCATGGCAGGTCCCACTATAACATGCCCAGGTTGACCATGCTTTACATTTATTTCTTGAACCTATGGAAATGGTTTACCATACATCAAAACATACAGCTCTACCTCTTACGCAATATCTGTGAGTCAGGATTCAGGTCCCACGTATACTGGGCAGTTGAATCATGTTTGAAAACTGTCTTCAAATGCCATTTGTGTGTTTAAAGAAATTCTTCTGGCCACCTACTGGGTGTGCCCTGGAATTAGACTTCTAGACAGTAAAGGCAGATGAAGGGTTTCCACAGGGAAAAGAAGAAATGGAGCCCTTGCACAAGTGTGCCAGCCTTCAATCCCATAGTCTCCACTCTTCCCAACGACCACAACCCCCTCTAAGGCCAGTCTGAAGACACACCAGCTGCCAAGAGAGCAGAGCATGACCAGTAGATAATGGGTTCAGCTCCTAGCTCGGTCATGCAAGCAGTATCCACTCTCCAGGCCTCAGCTTTCCATCTGAATAGTGGAGATAAAATGCTAGGCATTGCCAAGCACCATGAGGAAGAAAACCCACCTTCATGGTTGTGATGTTCTTATCACAACTATGTCATTGTTCCCACAGAGGAGGGGGACAAGAGGCCAGGGTCCCCTCCTAGGAACAGGGAGCCTCCTCGTATCTGCCCTCATACCCTGACTTTAGCCACTCTAGTCTGCTCTCCTGACTGGGCCAGAGCCTGAGAAAATAGCCACAGCCTGGACAGAGTGTCAGTCCCCCTCCCTCCACAGGCAAAGGCAAGATGACACAACTCAACACACTTCTTAATCCTGCTCAATGCCAGCAATGGGACGTGGTTGGAGAAGGAAGCATCCCTTGTGTGATTCACTGGCAGCAAGGTCACTGCCCACAGGCTAGGCATGGTCTGACCTGGAGGTAACCTGGAGAGTTGAAAGTGTGCTGCACTCCTCATCTTGAATGGCTCTCCTGACACCTACTATGCTGCCTTCAATCCATCATAATAGTAAATTTCTTTGGGTGTTGAAGACGTTAATGGTCTCAATTTCCGTGGCTATTCAATCTTTTAAAACTATATTTCTATTAGTTCCTTGATAATTCTAATCGACATATTTTTCTCATAGTCACCTCCAACTCTTCCCTCCTCCATGGCTACATGTAATTTTTGGAACCCACTGATTTCACTTATACTGCCCGGTATTCTCGTACAAGCATGTGGTCATGCACTGAAGCATGGTTGACCTACCTGGAGCTACATACTTACAAACAAACTGACTTTCCCCTCCCGAGAAGCCATCAGCTGTCAATAGCTCTTCAGTCAGGGGTGCATGCTCATGAGCCTTCCACCCAGCTAGAATGTGGCTGTTTTTATCATGTCTAGGTCTTGCATGGGCAACTGTAGCTACTTTAGTGCATTCTTGAGTGGAGTGGTGGTCAGTCCTGTCATGTGAAGAATACATTGTCTTTCTCTGGTCTTCCTTGACCTCTGACTCTTAGTCCCTCCTCCTCCCTCCCGGCTTCTACAATGATCTCTGAACCTCGGAGGAGGTGATAAAGATTCGCCATTGTGGCAAGCACGCTCACCATCACGTATTGTCTGCCTTTATCTAGTTGTTCCTGTGTTCAACGCTGTCCACTACACAAAGAAACTTCTCTGAGGAGGTCTGAAAGCTACACCAGTCAAGACTATAGATATAGGTATTTAGAGGACAGTTTGATACAATGTCAATTCAGTACCTTCTAATAGAACCTTTAGAATGGTCTAATAGGAGAAGGGTCTTTGGGCTTCCCAGCCATGGGACGTTAGGCAGGTTTACAGTATTAGACGTGTGTTTCCTCTTGTGGAACAGGCCTTAAATCCAGAAAGTGTAGATTACCCAGTAACATTTATACCAGCATTGCATCCATGGGCAAATGTTCCTACACCAGTAACTACTGTAGCTTACAAGGTTCACAAACGGGTAAGACTGTTGATGATGTCTCCTGACCCACCAACGGTGCTAGGAAAGCTAGCCAGCATGGAGGAAGCTCTCTGGTCAGCACCAACTGGATTTCTCCACACCCTGTGACCAGAGACTGTGGTATCTTCAGCAACAGGGTTTCGCCATTAATTTCCGGTTGGCAACCAAGAGCATGTATTGTTTCGAGGGTCTCTGGGACACCTCTGACCAACAACTCAGAGTGATTCCACCTGGCACTGAGCTTTTTCCTTCACAGCCTATGGCCTCGGAGAAGCCTGTTATTCCCTGGACAGAAAAATCCCAATTAAACTTTTATATGAGTGAGTATGCACATACATGCGCACATGTGTGTGTATGTATATATGTGAATGTATGTGTGTATGTATATGTGTGTATGTGTGTGTATATTTGTGTGTATGTGTGTATGTGTCTGTACATGTGTGTATGTTTGTGTGTACATGTGTGTATGTGTGTGCACGTGTGTGTATGTTTGTGTGTACATGTGTGTATGTGTGTATGTGTGTGTATGTATGTGTGTATGTGTGTATATGTGTGTGTATGTGTGTGTGTATGTGTGTATGTGTGTATATGTGTGTGTGCACTTTATAGATAGTAAGTCTCAATTTTTAGAAAAAGCCCGTCTGATACCTAGCTAGATGTCTTAGTTCCTGCTAGGCAAACATGTGGTGGGGTACATTAGCCACCCTACCATGATGAGGGTGAAGAAGATATATAAATATGAGTCTCTTGTGCCTAGAAGCAAGCACTAAGGTCTACTCTGAAATACAGCAGAATGGTCATTTCCATCACCATTAAAATCACACACACATACACACACATACACACATACATACACACACATACATACATATACACATACATACATATACACACATACACACATACATACACACACATACATACATATACACACAAACACACACATACATACATACATACATAACATACATAACATACACACACATACACACATACATACACATACACACACATACACACATACATACATATACACACATACACACACGCACATACATACACATACACACACATACACACACATACACACATACATACACATACACACACGTATATACACACCATAGGTTCCTCTATGCCCAAGAGGAACCTTCTCTGAGCTCTGTCAGGCAGAGTTCTG
>JADRCD010206365.1:7681-18910 GCA_019843815.1 Montemys delectorum
ACACACACACACACACACACACACACACACACACACACACACACACGAGAATGAAACTGTACCCAGGCCATCAAAGAGTTAGAATTGCCAGGCAGTGGTGGTGCACGCCTTTAATCCCAGCACTTGGGAGGCAGAGGCAGGTGGATTTCTGAGTTCAAGGCCAGCCTGGTCTACAGAGTGAGTTCCAGGACAGCCAGGCTATACAGAGAAACCGTGTCTTGGGAAAAAACAAACAAACAAACAAACAAACAAAAAACCAAAAAAAAAAAAAAAAAAAAAAAAAAAGGAGTTAGAATTGAGGAAACCAGGTGTCTCCTTGGGATTAAACATCCCTGAAGCTGCAGGTGAGTTACTCTTGCAATCTCAGAACTGAGGCACCAGAGGGACCTCCTGTATGTGTGAAATGACAGAGGGTTTTCATCCTCAAAAGTCGTGGCATCACTGTGACATCACTTATATTGTGGTTTTGAGTGCCTCTTCCCAATCTGTGGACTTTCCTAGAGGACTATGGGAAAATGTATTTAAAAAGGGACATTCACTCCATCATGATTTATGAAGGAAAATGGGAGGGTCTTAATCTGAACAGGTTGGCCACCTGTTGAGTTTTCATAAAGAAATTTCTTTCCATTGTATAGAACCCACTGTGCCTGTAGGGTTGAATGTTAGGTTAGAAAGGAAGGTTTCCATTACAATTTGGCTTGGATTCGCCAGAAAGAGACCTGAAATAAGATTTCCTATAATATTACTCAGCTAGGTGTCTAAAGGAAGAAAGGTAGAAGAAGGTAGGTGAGACCAGAGAAGAGGTCAGACCGATGCAGTGTCCAGCCAAGATGTACAGGAGACACTTAGCCCCACCATGCAGAGCTTGCTGGAGCAGAGTAGGTCTTACAGGTAGGATCTTGGTGGAGGAGAGTCTCATCTTTCACTCCCACAGACACAGCTTAGGTCACTTTGGAAGTGCATTTGGATGCTTACAGGAGCCCAAGCATAAGCACAGGTCAGAGAATGCACCTGCTGCCATCACTGTGGAAAAGGTAGGAAGTAAGGAACAAAGGCATCCGAGGTGGAAGGGCAGCAAGGACAGCCATTGCTGCTATGCTTTGTGCTGTTTGAAAGAAAATTTAAAAATACTAGCATGGAGTACTGTACTCCCTATATGCCCTGAGTCTGTCTACAGGGCAAAGAGAGCACTGGGGGCTTTGGCTGTGGACTAAGGAAGACCCAAAGGCAAAAGAGTCTTGAAGTACTGGGGATGCTCCAGGCAGTCACTCTCATTACCCTGGGCTCTTACCATCATGCCCGTGAGAACCAATCAGAGAGAAAAAACAAAAATGTTCTTATGCAGCTTTTCTATAGCCCATGGTGAAGAGGGCACTCACCTCCACCCCAGATACCAGTCAGCAAGAGAAGAGAGAAGACAGGCTGAACAAGTAGGGAAACCTGAGTTCTGAGGAAGGAAAATTAGACAAAGAAAACACAGGTACTGACCTCTAGGAAGACCTTGAAACCAGGTCTCCATATGTCCTCTGCCTGAGGGTGACAGTTCTGGACCTGGAGAACCAAGAGTGGAAGGAGCCATGTCCAGTTGGATAAGCTGGCCAAGGGAAGCCAAAGGGAAGCTTAGCCTCCAAAATCCCTGTCCTCTTCATTTCAATCTCTTCTGGAAAAACTACAAAGTGGGAGCTGCCAACTGTAGAGCAGATTTGATGATGGGACAGAAGAGTTAAAGCACCTTAAATGAGGGAGAACCCAGAGTATCCCCGGGGACACCTCTCTCCAAAGGGCACTACATCCCTCCCTAAGTGTCCAAGTCCACATCCCATATACCCTGCCAAGTGTTCTTATCTACAAGTGCATTCTGAATGGCCAATATCAAGGACAAGGGTGGGGATGCTTCCTAGCTGCCGATCCTGCATCCTCTGAAGATTTCCCCCTGGTTCAACTTCCTGCTCTCTTATTTATTTTCTTAAGCAAGCAGCATGAATTGTAGAATAAAAAGGTTTTTGTAAAAAGCAAGCACAAACACAGAGCAGAGGCCACTCTGAACAGGATGAAACAGCCAGAGAGAGTTTTGTTTTGTTTTTGTTTGTTTGTTTGTTTGTTTTTTTAACAGATTTGCAAGTACCGTTATAGAGCTAAGATGTTTTTTTGTTTTTGTTTTTTTTTAAAAAAATGGAGTGGATCAAACAAGTATTTGTTTTCTAAACAATCAGGGAAGATAAAGGCAGCTAGCTCCCATACAGAGAAGCCCCTGCTGTCCTGTGCCTGTGGGCTGAACACTAGGGGCTTAGTTCACCAATAGAAATTGTGGCTTAAAATCTGCCAAGTGAATCAAGCATCGTTTTCCTATGTAAATAGAATGGTGGAGATGAATTATTCAGGAGTTGGAGCCAGGGCATTTGCATGCATCCATCATGTATGCGGAGGTATAATACAGTATATCTCTCTCAAGATGTTTTCTAGTATTTATGAAAACAATTCATAAAATTAAATCTTATTAGTTCTAGATTAGCACTTGACATTCGTCAGACTAATGACTCTGGTTGCTAGGGGGACACCCTGAGTGCCTGTGCACCTAACATTTCTCACCATGGGGATCACTTGATCACTGCTCAGTGGAATGCCCCGGGCTTCTTTAAAGATTACTTTGTTCCTGGGAAAGTATATTTTGTATCTGTCTTGATACTCAAACCTTCCATTTCTGGAGGAAACTGAATTTTTGTTCAGTTTCATATTTAAAAACAATCTTGTCAGTTGAAGCCTCCTGGAAGACATCTATAGATGCAATCATAGCCATTTATCAACCATGGAAGTTTTCTGCTTCCCCAGACCATCATCGTTGGCAGTGAATACGCAGTGTCGATATTCTGCTCAGTGCTGATATGATTACCTGGCTCAGTGGAGAAGGCTGAGCATTGGTGAGCACATCCCACCGTCAACACAAGTACCTCTTGGCTGGTAGTGGATCATCTACTCAAGACCATTCCTAAGGAGCCATTTATACTTGTGGCGTTAATTCCCTATGCTCACTCTAGATCAGACAGATGCTCTGTGTTGTTGAGAGGCTCGGAAGCCTCTCGTGGGATGTCTCAAGTACTGCCAGAGAAGTAGCGCTCTAAGTGGGCTCTATACACACAGCAGTGTATCCTCAAGACTATTAGCATGTGGTTTTTTTTTTTTTATAGAACTTTGCTTGATAGTAAACAAAATAAATCAAGGCTAGACCAAATTCCTGCAAACAAAGATTATTTAGAGCATTCTCCATCAAATAACCAAAGGCCTAGAAAGGTGGCTCAGCTGTTAAGAGCATTGTTTTTGTTTGTTTGTTTGTTTGTTTGTTTTTACATAGAACCCAGTCTGATTCCCTTTGCCCACATAATGGCTCATAAGTTTTCTGGAACTCCAGTTCCAGAGATTGGATGCCCTCTTCAGGCTTCTAGCATACATGCAATGCACATACATGGATGCAGGCAAAGCATTCATACATGTAAAATAAAAATAATAGTTCAAAAAAGAACCAAAGGAAGATAGTGTCTGAATTGTTATCAGTAGATTACATATCTTTCTGATTGCTACATCTTTCAACATATACCTCCAGTGGGCTGCATGTCTCCGTGTAGACATATCTAAACTGAATACCATGCTTGCCGTATACTATGATTGAGGGAGCAAGCTTATCTATCAGAGCCCGTTCTTTATTACCTGCAGAGAATCAAGCTGTGGGAACTGGCTTGAGGCACTAGGTAACTCAAGTGAGACGTCAAGACCACGGAGAGCCCTGGAGAGGATAGTGAATCCCTGATAAAGACCCAGTAGGATAGGACTGAACCTAGAGGGTCATCATTCATGGAGTGGCTGCCTGGAGGGAGAAGAGACGGCTAGAGACGCAGATCAGCAGGCATCTTCCACAGAGGGGCTGCACAGAGAAAGAAGAGATGGCCAGGGACACACATCCCAGCAGGATCAGGGAGCAGAAGTCCAACACACAGAGCCCGTGAGGTTTGGGTTATCTTATGTGAAGGAGGCATCAGTCTCTTCTGGAGATGGAGAATCAGCAAGTTACAGTTTGCCTTGCATATAAAGCTTCATGGGCCTAGTTGAGATTGGAGGGGTGCAAGCAGCAGCTGCGGTATGAGTGTGGTAAACAGCCCTCTCTCTGCCACCAGGCAGAGGAGCAAGACCACTTGGAGGCCGTAAGAAGCAGGAAGATGGGGCTGAGCGATGACTGTGAGACAGGCTCTCCCAGAAGCCACTGCTGGCATAATAACCAAAGAGGATGCTCCTTGGGATGCACCATGAGCTATATGACTATGACATTTTTATGTTTTAGAGTGACCTGTAAGCTCCACGGTGGCAGGGATCGTAGCTCATCTGCAAGCTTGGCATTTCTTGATGTATCAACCACACTGTATGACATGATCACTGGCCATGCTGGTGTAGACGCAGGAACCAAGGAAGCCAGGCTTGTGGAGCCCGCTGGGCAGCTCACACAGGTACTTGAGAGGCCATCCTAGCATGCATATCATCTGAATGGCTCCTGCATTGTGGTATAAACACTGTTATGACCCAGGAGTCAGCCTTTATGGTCCTTCTTTGAGCTTTAAAGTCTCTTTACACTGTGTAGCTGAAGGCCTTCTCATCAAAGAGCATATGTGTTAATCAGGAAGCCATGCTTTAGGAATGGTTCTGGAGAGAGAGAGAGAGAGAAAGAGAGATGAGAACTAAGTTGGGTAGTCTGACTTCTATTTCCTTTCAGCCCTGATTTTGAATAAGTTCTCACTTATTGGCATTTCAAAGTCTTTAGGGAGTTTTCCCCAAGAAGAAGCTCATTACCATAGAGGCTGCTGGCCAGGGACTCTGGGTTTCATCTGTTCACCTAAGCCCTGTTTTCTGCCACCACACTGGTGCATGCCCACTCTTGCACTCTTTGTTGTACTACGGAGGGAATCAGTTACCCATCTCTCCAACAGGATAGGAGCTCTGGTGAAATATATATTGATTTTCGAGCACTGCCCACTTGTTAGAAAGTGGTACCCTTTCATTATATGGTCTCTTGTTCTGCTTATGTTCTTAGAAGCCGCGAACTTTTAAGCACTTACACGCCTTCTCTGGGTTATCCTTTCCCTGAGGGCATCTTCAGCCTAGCTCTCTGGTATTAATAAGGGCTTTGTAAAATAACGTTAAAAAAGATTCACCTGTTGGAGGGGTGAACTTCTGAGTCAATGTGGCCTGGAGGAGTATTAGAGACCAAGACCATTCCTTGCTTTTCTGTTTCTTTATAATTAAGTTCAGATTCTATTGCAAAGTTCAAGGCTTGAAGTTTGTTCAGTGAGCCTTGACCTTACACATTCACATGCTCCCCCTGCCCCGTCCCCACCACACACACACACACACACACACACACACACACACACACACACACACACACACACTGTATGTCATTTTCTATATAGCGTACACACTGCAGCGTCCCTGCCACCCCTCTCAGTGATGCCTCCTGTCTTGTTGACACATGTCTACAACTGCACTTGTTAGAACTCTTGACTAGAAATGATTCTATTGAGATCCCAGCCATAAGCAGGGAGAGTCCTCCCCTGCTCCAAAGCAGAATATGAAAGTAAGGAGATATGCACACAGCTGCCTGTGGGTGAGGGGAAGTCAGAGGACCCGGTTTATCCTGGAGAGCTCTGAGTCTTCACTTTGGAGTGCCAAAAGGCTGAGCCTGGGCTCCCTGGGCCCAGGGCATTGAGGATTCAGTGTCTAGGTGAGCACATACTTATCCTTCAACCCTGTCTCACCCTTCTCTGCCAGGCACTCCTCTTGTTGTTAGCCTTAGAGTGTCTCGAGCAGTTTTATTTTCCTGACCACAGGAACAGCCTGGCTGTTCGGCAGCAAGCATCTTGGTCCTTCGGAGCCAAAACTCTGCTCAAGATGAAGCCTGTGACAAAGAGGGACTTTGGGAACAGGAAGAGTGGGGAGCAGGTTTCCTGAGGTGAACTAAGGGATGTGGAGCATCTAGGGACCAGTGTCTGTCACCTACAAAATAGATTCAGGGTCATGGATCTACTAACCACCATTGCTCCATTGCAGAGAAGAATGTAGGAGCTTAACCTCATGCCATGCCTGCGTGCTTGGCTAGACCTTAGGTGTTGTCCCAGAGGATCTGGAGCCTGCACCATCTAACTCTTTGTCCAGGAAAGTATTTGCAATCTAGGCATTGAAAAGCATATGTTAGGGGCTCGAGTGATGGCTCAGTAGTAGAGGGCAGGGTTTGAATCCTAGTACCTACATAGTGACTTGCCATCATCAACTCCAGCTCTGATATCTCCTTCTCACTGCCACAGGCAGAAGACACACACTTGGAACACTTATACCTGTAAATGACAAAGCACAGGCAGAACACTTATACATTTAAAATAAATGGATAAGTCTTTAAAAAAAGTATATGTATCTGTTTAACACGCTGTCAACACAGACACATGGACACACAGACACACAGAAACACATACCATACACGTATACACACATAATAAACACGTGTGCATACACATATACACACCCACACTCACACACCCACACTCACACACGCACACCACCACCACCTTTTTCAAGATACAGCAAGTACAAACAGAAGTCAGCCAGTGTGGAATCTCCCCCCTCACTCACCTGCACAAACCCGCTTATTAACTTGGACTCTTTCACAGCTTTCTTATTTGTTTCCAGTTGCTTGCTATTGAGGTCGTGGTTGACTGTGGCTTCCTTCTCAGTAAACTGAAAAACTGAAAACAATGTCAAAACAAAAGACTGTTGGTTTCTTCCTGTGGGTGGTTAGATGTCAGGCATAGGTTAGTTCTTGGGCGTCATTAATGACTATTAGCCACTTGATGGCCCTCACCTCTCACTGAGGTCTCTTTATTATGGTAGAGCCCATTTTACAGCTCAGGTATTCAGAGACAAGCTACTTCACAGCTGGTGTGTGGCCTCTGTACAAGTGGAATGCAGAACCCTCAGCTCTGTGCCAGCCACACCTACCCTTGGACCTCCATGCCATCTCTATCTCTGTTCCTCTGGCCTTTCTTCCCTATCCCCCACCCCCACCCCCATCTCTTTTATCTCCTGGATTTTTTCTGCTTTCACTGTGCTCAGCCTTGAGCAGCAAGTATTGGGCACTTTTGGGGCAGGGGGCTGTCTCAGCAGCATTCCTCATCCACATGGCTTTCTATACACCCAGGTACACCATGGCTAGTCATGGTGGATGCCCAGACGCTGCTGCTGTGATTTGAGCTCCTTCATTTGGCCAGGCTGATGAGGAATGAGGCCTTGTATAGAAGTACCAACTAGTCTTTGATGAGCCTTGGAGATCAAGATAAATGCTCCAATCCTGTCTTGGCACAATCCTGTCCAAGTTAGCATGGCTCCACATCATCTCTGCTTTGGGATCCTACTATGACAATAGAATAGAAGGACTCCCTGGCATCTGTCACACTAGCACTTTTCCAGAAACCCCAGATCACCTCTTTCTTGTCTTAACCCCTCTGCACATCTTGAGCAAGGCCATCACCAAGTCAGAGATGTTTGGCCCACTCTCCTCTCTCTTCCTAATGTACCTACCAGGCATGTCTTGGGTGAACATCTTTCTCCAAATGCAGCCATGTGCCTGAGCCTCTAGCCGGGTGGAGCTTAGACTGGTTCTCTCCAGCAACTATAATGGTAAACACCCATGCAGGGGACTCTGACAGGGTGAGAAGAGCAATCAGCCCTGCTCTATATAACCTCCGTAGGCTCTGTCTGTCTGAGCCCTTGCACGACACTCTTTCTTTTTTGCCAGAGCATTGTGGAACACTGTGCAGGACTGCAGGGCAGGCTGGCTACTGCATCAGCTAGACTCCCAAGTAGGAAAAGGTGTGAGGGCATCTGACAATGATTACTGACTCCTCTGTTAAGAGCAGGACGTAGGTAACCTACAGACAAGTGCATTCAATGTGCTACTCAGACCCAGAGCATCTTCATCTATGTCTTCAACACCACATAAAGTTACCAGGGTTGGCATGGAAATCTTTTACAACAGGCCAGGAGAGAAAATGATGTGTGGAAGGGAGCAATGCAGAAGGTTTTGTGCGTTTAGCCCTTAGGGGAGCAGAGGTCCTCAGCACCCATCCCTAGGTGCATGACCTCACTAAACTTCAGGGAACCCCTAGAATGTAGTTTACTCAGATGCTCCTTCCCTAGGGAACATTTCCCAAAGGAAGAGCCAACAACTTCTCTGGATATATGGTAGGCTCATTTCTGAGGCCAAAACACCATGAAATGAAATTTAAGGTCACACAGATTGTGTGTAACAAGCACAATGACAAGAGATGAGTTCCATCTCTACACAGAAATGCCCTCCTGGCCAGAGGCATTGTGATGTCCTGGTGTGAGTAGACAGGAGTATGGGATGCAGCATGATCTGCTCTTCAGAATCCTGGTCCAGGCTGAGAATGAGGTTCTCTGGCCATAGGTGTTCACTGTGCACCAGCTCTTCCTTCCCAACAATGGTTGATCAGGAGCTTGTGGGCAACCTTTCTGGGACAGGATAGAATGTGGGATGGCAGAACAAAGACACCCCAGGGTGAGACACTCTATAGTGGACTTCAGGTATCTCTCCTGGACTGCTCTTTCTCAAGGGGTGATTCTGTGGGAACCACACGACCATTCCTTTTGTTTGTGTTTTGCTTGTATTCATTTTTTGGAATCTTCTAGAATATTGACTGGCTTCAGAACACTGAAAACTGGGGTAGTATTGGGCTAGGTAGATGGTGCAATCATGGAAGGCTATAGACAGATGAATCTGAACGGAGTAGGAGCTGAACTCATAATTTCTGAGCTTCCTAGACTGTATCTTAGAGATGTTGCCCAAATAGTCTTCTCTCATCCCGGCCCCAGCCCTGTTCACTCCCCCTGAGTGCCTGTTCCCTAGCTGATCCTAGACTGCAACCCCTTTGAACCAGGATGTGAGCTCCTCCCCTGCCCAGTTTTGCCGTGGACCCGGCAAAGGTAGTTAGTTAGTGGCATGGCCAGCGGCTGAATGTACTAGTGGACCAAATGCACAGCAGCAGACATTTCTTCAAATGCTGGAAGTCCTCTCCCCATGCACACCCTGTGTGAGTTCCGGAAAGTTGTCTTTGGCTGAAGGCTGGTGGAAAAATGCCTCAGAAATACTGTGGAAATCTGAATAATTCCCATGAGAAAGCTTTTCCCATCTGGCCCCAGAGCATTCTGTTTGGCTGAAAACACAGCTGAGCTGATAAACGTGCCTTCTTCTGAATGAAGAATTGCAGGTGGTTTCCAGGAACTGTGGCAGAGAAACCAAATTGTTTGCCAACAGTTTCTCTTTCAAAGGTCATTTCTCCCCAAGGAGAATGGGTAACGTTACAGCAAATGGCAGAGCAGATCACTTGGGGCTTACGCTACACTGGTGGATTTGGACTAAGGCCTCCCTCAGAAATCTACCTTACTGCAAAGTGGTGGGGGGTGTGTTGTCCCTGGCCTTTTGAGAGCATCTGGCATTTGCCGAGACACTTGTATTGTTTCAACAACAACAAAAGTCTAATTCTCACATCAAACCCTGAGGAAAGAGTTGATTTTCCAAATTTCAAGCTGTTAAAATCAGCCCTATGGCTTATTCTTTAATCAGCATATGTGCAAGCTGCATACATTTAAATCATTGCAAATACCTGTGGACTGAGCCTGCACAGCACATGTTAATAAAGGCTTTTTTTTTTTTCTTTCTAGGAGTGATATTCCTGACCACCATTAGGCACAGGCTGCTCATGTATTTCTGAGATTGCGGCAGTACGTTTTTGTTTTTGTTTTTTTTAAATATACCACCAATTAGCTTTCACTTCTTAAAATAAAATTCTTTCAAATGTGCCTGGGGGTACAGGTGGGGAGGCATGCGATTCATATTCTGGGGTTTGAAGGTGGGTGATGTTGAATGCATTGCAAGTCCCACAGTGCCCATGGCTTCCTCAGAATGCCATGCATCTAGACTCCGAAGAGCAATGACCCCAAGAGAGATCCTCCAGGAGCAAAGTCCCCAGCATCATGAAGCCAAGCCTTTGCTGTACGGTCAAGCTGTAGTTTTTAAGTTCCAGTCTTGCAAAGCTATGGTCTCAACAGGCTGGAGACCAGAGCTGGTAGTCTCTGCAACCCCCAAGCTCTAGGAGGAGGGCTAATCCAAGGAGGGATGTGCATGGTGTTGAGTATTAGCAGAGGGTTTCTGAAATAAGCCAAGGGATAGCTTGGGAGGACATGACTAGGTCACACTCCACTGAGCTCACTGGCTCCAGTCAATAAAGGCCACAGAGAGCCTTGTGGTTGCCCTACACAACATGCAGTGGTTTTTATCTGTGGTCCTTTGTGTAGTTTGTGCCTGGTTAAGGGAAAGGAGAATTCTGGGAACTACTTATCTGACCTATTTGAGTCCCTGCTACTGACCGTCCCTGATGCTGAGGGAATCACCCATGTTCTAGGATCCAGTGACACTTCTGCTAGCCCAGATGGCAGTGTCATGGATGCTAGATGAGTGAGACTCAATTAGGTTTCCAATCTGCTTCCCAGCGAGGGACAGAGACACAATGCATCTCAGATGTGTGATGGTAATCTAAGTCACCGATGTCAGGCTACATACAGCTGTATGGTTAGATGAAGTCTTAGCTTTTCTTCTGTTGATGAAATAAAATATGTGACAGAAGCAACTTTAAAAGAGGAGGGACTTATTTGGCTTACAAATCCAGGTCACAGTTCATTGTTTTTTTTCAGAAGTCAAGGCAGAACCAGAAGCAACCAGTCCTATCCACAGTGAAGAAATATAAGCCAACCTGGCCTAGAACAGCACTCATGAAGACTCTCTTCCCAGGTTATTGTAATTTGTGTCAAGTGACAATTATAACCATCGCAGATGACATAACCTAGTGATGTACCCGAGGGGCCCAGCACACTGTTAAAAAAAAATAACAAAACACAAACCAAAACTGGCCCTCAAAATTGTCTCACAGACAGATGCCCTTTGAAGGACACAGTGCTGTAGAGAGAGATAGAAGCACAGCAAGTCTCGGATTCAGGCAGGCCATGATGAGCAACCGCCTCATGCGCTGGCCCTTCATCTTGTGCAAAACTTGTTCACATCTGACTTGTCTGTCCAGGTCTCTAAATGCCACATGCAGTTGTCAAAGAGGGAAAGGACAG